>JANBOK010000241.1:0-19652 GCA_027595805.1 Coemansia sp. Benny D160-2 | reverse complement strand
AGTATACGGATGAGTGGTGTTGGCTTGATATCATCATACCCGTTCCATATCCTGCTCTGCTATTGCTATTAGCCGATGCTGCCACCCAAAGCTTGATCCAGTAGCTTCTCAGTGCCTCTATTGCTTCACCTGCAACAAGTACCAGAATAAGATATATCCAGAACCTTTTTCCTCCACATGCCTGTATAAATGTTTTCCATACGTCGAGTTTGACATGTCCCTTTTCTCGCTGTTCCTCCTTCACCAGAATACCCTGGAGCACAGAAAGATCGGCACTTGGATCAATCCTCCGTTTTATCGCAAGATCCTTCAGATAACTCATGTTATACTCATCTTCAGACTTTTTGTCATAGACCTTATAAGTTTTTCTTTCCTTTTCATCACTTTTCACAGTTGTCTGTTTATGATTGTCCGTACTCTCATCTAATGACAGCGATAGAGCAATTCTTTCTTTCTCTCCAGAAGGTGTACCCTTTAGCGTGATCCTCCCTTCGTTCATCACAACAATGTATTGCGCGTATGGAAGGCACATTGCAACATGGTGAGTTACCAGAACACAAGTACGCCCCTGCATAAGCTTGGAATTGCCAGCCAAGCAGTGAACCAGAATATGTTTTGCCGTTTGTGCATCAACGGCCGATAAGCAATCATCAATAAGAAGAATACGGCAGCGTGAATATACTGCGCGAGCCAACGCCAAGCGCTGCTTTTGTCCTCCAGAAAGTGTGATTCCACGCTCACCAACCTCTGACATGTCGCCAGCAACCAGGTTGCGTAGGTCCGGTTTTAGCGCACAAGCATAAAGCACCTCTTCGTATCTCTTTTTGTCATAGGGCTCACCAAACAGGATGTTTTCACGTATCGTGGCATTCCGCAGCCATGCCTCCTGCGCAACGTAGGCAATGTCATGAATGACCAGTCCTTCGTTTGACAGTTTAATTACATCCGTGTACTTTGGAAAGTTTGCTGCAAGTGTACTTGGATCAATGGTTGGAAGCATAATACTTCCACGAACCAGTGTCATCTCACCAACCAGCGCAGATAAAAGAGACGATTTTCCACTTCCCGTGGGTCCAGCAACAATAGACAGCTGGCCAAGCGGAAACATAACGTCAATATCCTTTAGTAAAAACCTCTCAATATTCCTTTGGTTAGGTATCTGAGAAACTGGATGTCTTGCATTCATAGCGGTCTGCGTGTTGGTGGATGTCTGAGTAATAAGTGGCATTCTTTCCTCTGTTTGGCTATCGATATCAGAGCCTGCTATAGTGGGCACGCTAGTGCTATTGGTGCTGTCTGGGCTAATCCATTCCAAGTCTGCACTATTAAACCCTAACTTGTCACTCATTACTTCTGTATTTGTGCGCTTTTCAAGGTCCTGGATCTGGGGCTGATCCAAATAAGAATCAATGCGCGTAGTTGACACATAGGCACCAATTAGGTCATTTAGATAATTTGGAATGCCGTGCATTACAGTGCGCACCATTTGGAATACAACAATGGAAGTGAAGGCTGTTTCTGCATCCAGAGTGTTTCCAAATGCAACAACATACGAGGTAAACATTATAACCAGAATAATAATTGGATTGAGATATCCACTTACACTAGTACAAGTAGACCATATAAACTCCTTCCATGCGTAAGCCAGCTGCTCCTCGCGGCGCTCATCAATCCTGTCAAGGAAACGTGTCTCCCATCCAAATAACTTGACCGCTTTGATACCTTGGAACACTTCGGTGATTGCTGCAATCCGCCTGTCGCTTGCAGCACTCTTAAGCGATAGTACTTTTCTGTACCTGACAAACAAAGCCTTTGACAGAGGTATGTACAATGCGGTAATTATAAGACCGACCAATGCCGAAACCCCTAAAAGGTTGTACATATAAAATATGCCAATCAGCAGCTTGAATGGCAAAATGTATATGTTGTCTAGGTAGGAGCTAACAGCAGCACATTTGGCAAAATCAGCAGTGAGTATGTTCATGACCTTTCCATCTGTGGCAGCAGAATCGTTGTTTCCGTTTCCCTTTTTCTCAATAGACGAGCCCTTTGCACGACGACGCAATCCCTTTGTAGTGAGCTCGGCAACAAGGAGGCCTTGTAGCCAAATAGAGAACCTGACTCCAATCCACCGTGTTTGATTGTGAACTACTGAGCGTACCACTGTAAAGAACAGCAATCCAACCATGTAAAGATATTTGACGCGGGTGTTGTTTTCTGACAAGCCCTTCTGCGAATGCTCAATCGAGTAAAGAATACGCTGAAGGAAGAACGGGTTGGAAAACTCCAGACCACACAACACCATGGTTAGAACAAACTGCAAAAGCAGTTCCGGGGTATATGTCATCAACAGCGTTATCCACAGTGGGCGGCCAGGCTTCCGCTGTTTGATATAGCGACTCCAATTAACTGTTGGCATATCTATAGGTCTTAGCGAATACAGATGCGAGTAGTTAATCGTGCTCCGCGCTCCTCTCTTGAACATTTCATTGAACCATGAAAATGACATTTTGTCAAACCATGAAGAGTTTTGCTCTGGTGAATCTATCAGGTTATTTATCTTTGGATCGCTCATATGCGCAAGAGGAGTATAGTCGTCATCCAAATCATTGTTACCAGCTTCAGTCAGCGGCGTGTAAGGTACGGCCAATGAGCTGCTCTGTGAGTCGTCAAGTGGGCGATAAAGTATAGGACGCCACTGCACCAAAGAAAATAAGAACATTAGAACCACGTTAAAGAGTGTGGTAAAAACCAAAAAGTAGGAACGTGAAGAGGCATCTGCACCAATAATGGGGACATTGGCGTTTTTGTCTGTAAAAAAGGAATAGTAGACTTCACACAAGCCAGAGATTAGCTGTATGCTGACAGCGACTGGAAGAACCAGAGGGAAAAGACCGGCATATGTCATACGATCGCTGCGCCAAAGAGAAACCAAGCAGATTGACGAAAGCAGTAAAACTGTTGCTGAAAGTTGAGTCATCGCACTAGAATATTGATAATCCTTTAAACCATTCACTTTATAAATCGGTGAGCTGAGTTTCCAGGCGCAATACAGCGCTGTCTGAACAGCTAACAGAATAACGGTGCAGATTCCAATGCGCCGTCTGTTGTCAGCAACAATTGTCTGACCAGGAGGACGACGTACTGCGACAAGCATGTTTCCAATCGAAATCCGGGCAAAAGGAGAACTGCCATCGCTGGCAAACTCATTTTTACCATTAATTGGAAGCACAAGGCAAAGACAAAAGGAAAGAGCAGAAACAACTCCAACAGATAAAAGAAGTATTGGCCACAGAAAACCAGTACGGAAGCAGTCATTTTCTAGAGACAAATCCCAGTTGGATTCTGCCCCACAGAGTGCTGTTTTATCATCGAGGCCAACACTTGCATAAAAATAAACATTGTACAAGTAATGAGCTGACAGAGTGCCAAATGCTGCTGCTAGAATAGCAGCTTTTGGTGACTGAAATACTAAAGGCGGCATGAATAAAGTGATAAAAATAAAAACTTGATCGAGAAAGTGTAGAAGTCTCTAGTGCCTATTCTATCCAGTTTAAAAGCAAAAGTAGGAAATGTCCAGTTAGAATGTAAAAATGTTTAAATCCAAAAAAGAGTAAAGAAAATATATACTTTGAATGAGGAGATGCAATAAAAGACGTCCGTAGAGATTAAAGGTAAGATGTGCTTATATAGCCAAAGTGTTAAAAGAACCCACATCTTTATAGTTTGTGTACAAGGTTACTCTTTGGTTTCCAGTGTATGTTTTTGCCATATACATACACATTGTATTTATTTTTAAACATACAGAAAGCTCTTTCCAAATATTGCCCTTTGCGTAAGGATATAATCCATAGGTGTCGGAAATTGAAAATTGAATGTAGATTTGTATAGCGTAAAGAATAATGGACACCTAATAATTTTCTTGTTTTTTTCTAGAAACAGTAAGTAGTTTTCTATTAGCCATTTTCAAATAAATGACAGAAAGAGTTGTAAACGTATTTTCATATGGTATTTTCATTTCTTATCCATATGTAAAGTTTTATTTTTAAAGGCCGCGGCTCTTTACTTAATAATTTTTGCTTTCTTATAGCCCGTAATTCAATTACTATTTCTTAATCTCTGCTTTCTGATGCAATAATTTTAAAAGCAAAAGCAAGCATACATGCCATTTTTAAGAAAATAAGTTTATGTATTGTTGTTTGCTTTTGGAAAGAGCCAACAAGATATTCAATTTAAAGTTATGCAAGCACGCCACGCAAAGTATAACAATGTTTTAGAATTGTTTTACACATTCCATTAAGAATAACAAAGCAACCACCAAGCTATGCTGCAAATAAAACAAATCATGAGTTTTTAAAACCCGTGTATAAATTACAAACAAGTAGAGCGGAAGCTCAATTTGCACCTTGTTCTAACGCCCCTTTTTCTCCTTGCTTCAATTCTACCCCACATAGTCCACACATTTTTTCTCATTTCCTTACAAATTTTCCTTTTCTTTTATTTTCACACCTACACATTTGCAACTGACTTTTTTTCACGTATCATGGACGAGTTTATCAATACTGTAGAGTCTCAATCCTACTTGCTAAACGGCTTTGATGAAGCCTGCTCTAGCATTTATATTCCTTTTTACTATTGGTATGAAAACCCATCTACGGAGTGTACATCCTGGGATGCGTTCATGCCTTCGGAGATACTTTGTTTATCGTTCTATAAAACTCTTCAAGGATTCCCAATACTTGCTGGGCGCTTTATGGCTGACAAGGATGGCCGCGGATACGTTAATGTAAACAGAGATTCCTTGAACATGCCAGTCTACACCGACTGTACATGGGATATTAGCTTTAAGCATGTCCAAAAGGCTGGTTTCAATACAGGTCTGTTTTCCGAAAAGTTTGATAGCGCTTGTGGTATACCTACCGCGTCAAGGCTAGGTACAGTTAGTGCAAAACTGGGAGTATTTCACATACGCAGGTTCAAGAACTTTGGTGGCGTCGTTATATTTGCAAGCATAGCACATGCTGTTGTTGATGGATACGGGCTATTTGCCTTTGTCAATCGCTGGGCAGAAACATCCAGATGGATGCAACAGACTTTTACTGAAAAGAAACTAACGTTATCTGTAAAGACGTTTGAGCACGACCGTTCTTTTCACAAAAGCTACATAGCCCATGGTACCAATGCTCTTGATGGCTTAACACTTCGATCAGCTGCTAATGGCAATGTACTCTCCAAACTTTTTTCTTGTCTGCCTGTCGATAAGCGTAACATTCTGTTAAAGCTGTCAGCTGCGTCCAGTCAGCTTGTTTGCTACACCTTTCAAGTATCATCTCTGTCTCTTACTGGCCTGCGTAACTCTGTCCAAAAGCACGCTCCATATGGCATCCGGTACTCGACCAACGACATAATTACTGCGCTGTTGACCATGGTTGTTGGTCAAGCTATTCAAAAAGTAAATCTTAAAAAGGAAAGTACGTTTTTCTCTGGCATAAAGTGCGTAACTACTGACAAAAGCAAGGAATCTCTTGACACGCTCACAGCCGTTGCTGTAAACATGCGTCCGCATATTAACAATCCAATTGGTGCACACTTTGTTGGAAACCTGTCCTTTGCAAGAAGCATACTAAGCTCTCACGTGCTGGTGCAAGCGGAAACTAACCCAGAAAATCTTTCAGCAGTTGCAACCAACATTCGAAAAGGGGTAGCAGCCATGAGCGAGGAGTATTTTGCACAGCTTAACAATCTGCTCAATAAGGACATTGACGCGCACGTGCGGCTAGCTATGCATGCAGCCAAGTACAAGAACAGATTAATGGTGTCCAACATTAGCAAGTATAGCCATTACAAAACTGACTTTGGTGCAGGGAATCCAATTCTTGTTCGTCCAACACTCTTATCATTCCCAAATGTCATTCTGATCATGCCGAGTCGTCCCGATTCTGACTTTGACGGATACGATATTATAATGCCTCTTGACAAGGATACGGCTAAATTAGTTTTTCAAGACAAGTACTGGATGGATCTAGTGGATTCATGCGATTATAGCGTTTAGTTAACTTTAGTTAAAAAGACTTTATTATTATTACTTTCTTGTGGCGGCCAGAATAATCAAATGCTATGATTATGCTAGAAAGCCACATGTGAATACTTTCTATGGCCTGTGAGAGAAAACATTATAAAGTGTCTTCTATAAAGTTCTGGTTTTGCATCTCCTTTTTTCTCTTTTAATCCTTTTTACAAGTAAAATCCATAGCATTATTTACAACTTTCTTTAGCAACATTGATAGAATTTCTAGACATGGATTCCTTTACTAGCACTGTTACCTCTCAGACATTTTGTCTCAATGAACTTGATTCTGTCGCATCTATCTTTACGATTCCTATATGCTACTGGTATGAAAACAGCGCTCGTGTCTCGTGGGACAGCTTTATGCCAGCTAAAGTACTTGAGCGCGCATTTTATATGGTTCTGCAAGAAAATCCCATTTTTGCTGGCCACCTGAGAGCCGACAGCAGTGGCCGCTTGTATATCGACGTGGATAAGAACAATCTAAATATGCCTGGTTATACGGATACGTTATGCAACTTGGATTTTTCAGTCATGTCTGAGTCGGGATTTGACATTCGTAAGCTTCCAGGCAATCTTGGCAGAGAGTACAGAGTTCCAGCTCCATTAGGACTGGTTGGCGGAGAGCTTAAATCAGCTTGTTTTAGCATCGCCAGGTTTAAAGATAACAGCGGAATTCTTGTTTACGCCACAATTTCGCACTTTCTTGTCGACGGATATGGATTTACACACTTTATGAACAGATGGGCAGAAATATCCAGGTGGCTGCAAAAGCCTCAGGACGCCGACAGCGCGCCACTGACAGAAAGCAAGCTTTTCTTCAATCGTGATATTCACGCGGGCTATCTATCCAGCCAAACGACTGCTTTAGACCCCTCATTGGTCAAGGACTTATCATCTCGCAGTTCTCTTGCTAGATGGCTGACATGGATATCGCCAGAGACACGCGGCAGGCTGTTTAAGGCTGTTTTGGGCACGTCAAACCATACGTGCTGCTTTTTCCATATTTCCTCGGAAACGATGGAAACACTTCGCTCGTCCGTGCAGGCGTATGCTCCAGAAGGGGTTCGTTATTCTATCAACGATGTTATTACTGCGTATATTGTCATTGTTGTTGCCCAGGCAAAGGAAAAAGCAGCAGCCGACTGGTGGAGCAAGCCCGTGCCTTCCATTCTTTCTACAATTAGCGGCGGTGCCTTTGGAAAACCCTCGGACCTGGTGGGAATAGTATATGTGAATATACGTCCGCGTGTGAGCGTCGAGAATGCAGACAAATATTTGGGAACAATGTCCTTTGGCAAGGGCATTGTGTTTCCGCAGGGCACTCTACCTAAAAGTCCTAATAACGAGGCCGTATCTACTTTGGCACTTCAAATACGCAAGATTATATCAAGCATGGATGAGCAATATTTGGGTCAGTATGTGCACTTGGTAAATAGCCATCCAGACAACTACATGCGCCAAACGATAGGGCTTTTCAAGCAAAGAAACAAGTTGATGGTTAGCAACCATTCTAGATTTGAGCATTATAGCGTTGACTTTGGAGCAGGCGCTCCAACCCTTGTGAGACATACTCCCCATGCATTTTCAGATCTCGTGTATGTTATGCCTGCCAATCCAACTCGAGGCGGCTATGAGGTTGAGTTTAATATGGCGCCTGATGTGGTAATCAACATTATTTGCAACAACAAGTGGATGAAGCTTGCGGACAAGTTTGACAGCTATCTCTAGTTTAGAAGTATATTTTTAATAAATGATTCGACAATATAATAATAAAAACTGAGTCTAGTCAATTGCAGATAAACTGAATAAATCCATTGGACTCTGCCTTTGGCATTTCATGAATAACCCCAGGGCCAGTTTGTTTCATGAGAATGGTTTCACCAGCAAGGGAATCATCTTCAATGCATCGAAGCACCTCCATGGCAACGCAGGCTGGTGTTCTTTCTCCAAAGCTGCGAAGATGGTTTGTAATTACATCAGGAGCGCCCTTATTGATCATATCCGTGTTTATGAAGATTGGCGCAACCGAGTTGATGCGGATTGAAGGAGTTCCCTTTGCAAGAGGACCAGCTGATGCAGTAAACATCACGAGGCCGGCCTTTGTTGCTCCGTAGACAGCAGTCAGCTCCGACGGTATAATTCCAAGGACTGAGGAAATATTGACCACGCAGCCCGGGTTCCCCGATTTGTAGAATAATTCAACTGCTTGGCGTGTTCCTTCAATTGGGGCCTTAAGGTTTGTGTCAATCACCTTTGAGAGCTGATTAGAATCTTGTTCTGTCCAAATGTAAGAGTCGCCTATACCCGCGTTGTTAACCAGTATATCCAGTCCTCCAAACTCGGTTTCAGCTCTATCCAAAAGTCCCTTGATCTCATCCAACTTGCTGACATCGCACATGTGGAAAACAGCCACCTTTGCATTATTCTGCTTGTTTATTTCTTTTACTACCTGCTCTCCTGATTTATTTATACCACTGACAACAACATTTGCGCCATTGCTAACAAGCATATCAACTATGGACCTGCCAATTCCGCGAGTTCCACCCGTTACAACCGCCACCTTGCCCGAAATCTGCATCTTTTAAACAAGTTGAAGCTAGTATCAGAGCTCAGATAAGAAATGGTAAACTAAAATACCAAAAGTGTTTAATAATACTTAAAAGCAAGAAATATAAAACTAGTAACTAGGTTAAAAGCAAGGCTTTTAAAAGCAAAATGTTCTGTTTTGTTTTATTTAAGTGTCATTGTGTTCTCGTAGTGCTAACTGGCTTGGATGATGCCAGGCATTGAATGGTTACAAAAATTCTCATGAAAACGGATTTGGGACGAAAAACCCTTAATGTTTTATGACAATGAATGAAAATTGTAAACAGCAAGATTTATTTTCCCAGCAATTGTTTAAAATATTACAACTAGTTGAAATACAACAATAATACAAAAGCCGTGCCAAAAAAAACTGCATATAGCTGTGTCCGCAAAGATAAATAATTGTTGATATAGGTATTAGCGCTGTCGCAGACAGATAAACGGTAGAAAATCCTTGGTTATAAACCCATAGCGCAAATCATTCTTACAATACGTATTGTACAACCATTGAAATGGAACAAGAAGGATATCAATAAGCCATTAGCCACAAAAATAAATAATGGTAGCAAAAAAAGCTAGTAATTGTTCTAACACCTACTATGACATCTAGCTTTTGGCCATCCATGTTGCTATCTTTTTTTTTACAGTTATTACTATAATGTGTGGCGCAAAATTAAAAAGTACGAGTACCTTTACTTTTAAAACGTTTTGACCAAGGCAGAGCGGTGTCTTTTTTTAACTACATTCACACTTTGGAGAGCATCAAAATATTATTATTTTATTCTTATTAGTTTATTATTATTTTGGTGATTTCTATTTGACTATATTTTATTCTAAACAATGGACAGCTTTATTAGTTCGGTAGAGTCGCAGAATGTCTACATGGATGGATTAGATCTTTTGAGCTCGTGCTTTTACATTCCGTTTTTCTACTGGTATGAAAACACAGAGCACACGCCGTGGTCTACGTTTATGCCTCCTCAAATAATTAAACATGCCTTTTACCAAACACTGCAAAGCTTTCCAACACTTGCGGGCCGCATGAAGAAAGATTCCAACGGCCATACGTTTGTTGAAATCAAAAAAGACAACCTAAACATGCCGGTATACACGGATGAGTACTGTAATGTCAATTACCAGTCGCTCAAAGATGCTGATTTTAACACTGTTGGTATGCTTCCTGACATTTTCGCAAGCGCATGCAGCGTACCAGCACCTTGCAAAGACGGAGATATAAAGCTGGCCACTGTTCGTATTCTGCGGTTTAAGGGTTTTAGCGGAGTGCTGGTGTTTGTTAGTCTGGCGCACGGAGTTGTGGACGGACATGGGTTTTGCAGTTTTATGGAGCAATGGGCAAAAACTGCAAAGATACTCCAGAGCGCAGGGTCTTTTTCTCAGGCACAAATTCCAATTCAAGAGTTTAGGCATGATCGCTCAGTCAATTACAGCTACAGGTGCAGCGGAACAGACAAAATAGACCCGCGCATCTGCGATGCACTGTCCACGCCTAGTATTGTCTCTAGATGCCTAGCCTGGATATCACATGGTGCGCGGGGAAGGCTGGTCAACTCGGTAGTTTCGTTGGATCCACCCATGCGCTGCTACTTTAGAATCAGCAAGCAGACAGTGGAGACTCTGCGCAATATTGTTCAGGACCATTCTTTTGACTGCAACACACGGTACTCGCATAACGACATTATCACAGCGCTTATCACCACCGTTATAGTCCAAGCAATGCGCAAACACGATGTTGAGCAAGAAAAAGGGGGTTCTTTCTTACCAAGTCGATTATTTAAATCGAAACAGGCCGAGGAAAACCAGCAAGTGCTGACATCATTTGCGGTGGATATACGACCACGTGTTGATAATCCGGGCATCAACAATTTCATGGGAAATGCAATAGTTGTAAAACACACAACAACCCCATTGAACCTGATTCAGACAGAACTAACACCAAAGACTTTGGCAGACGTTACCTACAGAATCCGCCAAGCAGTCAGCGGAATAAGCCGTCAATGGATAGGCCAGCATTGTAATCTGCTTAACAGTGCAGTGGATGGATACGTACGTGCATTGTTGTATGATGTTAGCCACCGCTACAAAGTATTTGTCACCAACCATGTTAGATTCGGTCATTACAAGGTCGATTTTGGCGCCGGCATCCCTAGCTTGGTTCGCCCAGCAACAACCGCATTCCCAAACATTGTATTTGTCATGCCTTGCCATCCGAGCAAAGAAGGGTACGAGCTTGCAATGCCGTTAACCCGCGCTGTAGGCAAAGCCATTGTTCAGAACAAAAATTGGATGCAGATGCTTGAAAAATATAGCTTCAACTTTTAGTGTATTCTTTTCTCTCTATTGTATCTGGAATACACACATGTGCGGCTTACCTCCCACAGTTTTCAGAACAATAAACTCCACAACGAACAAAAATAATAAAGGCCTTGTTTAATCTACACAATAGAAAAGCTGTTTGTTTGTTCCCCTTAAAGATAAACATTTGTGCGGGTGGAAAACAAACCAGCATCCTTTTTTTTGTTTGAGGAAACTAAATAAAAGAGAGTGCTTAGAAAGCAATAAAAGCAGCTTTTTCAAATTGTAAACGTATTTCTGGTCAACCAGTTAATGAATTATTTATGTTTATTTCCTTAGCAATCATACGACTATCTAACAGTTTACGAATATGGACGACTTTACCAACACAGTCAGACCGCAGAAGATCTACCTTGACGGATTGGACAAAATGATATCAGTAGCCAACATTGCCTTCTACTACTGGTACGAGAATAAAGAGCGTCGGCCATGGAATGCATTTATGCCAGCGGCAACATTGGAGCAGGCATTCTACAAGACGCTCTGTGAGTTTCCTCTTTTTGCGGGCACTTTGACTACGGATTCCAATAGCATGGTCTATGTGCAAGTTAACAAAGACAATATAAATATGCCGGTATACACTGATTCAGCGTGTGATGTTGACTTTGGCACGATTAGAGACGATGGATTCAATACCAAGCTGTTAGGCAGAGACCTTGACCATGCGCGCGATGTTCCAGTACCTGCCGGAATCGTTGGAAACGAAAAGATAAAGCTTGCCGAGATCCATGTCATGAGACTTCAAGGTAATAGTGGAGTATGTGTGTTTGTGAGCGTGGCACATTGTTTGGTGGATGGTCAGGGGTATACGGCATTTATGAGACGCTGGGCAGAGATAAATAGATGGCTGCTGGCTTGTGACAAAGGTGGGAACGAGTTCTTGCCAGAGAGACAATACATCCATGACCGATTGTTCCTGTCAGAGTTCTGGAACGCGGAGACAGATAGAATTGAATCGACAATATCCAGTTCTACAGAAAAAAACTCGACGGTTTCAAAATGGATTGCCTGGCTGTCGCCAGAGTCGCGTGGGAGGATTGTCAAGGCGCTGGTTTTATTGAGCAAGCGAGTAAACTGCTACTTTTATATACCCCAAGAAAAGGTCAATAGGCTTTGCTTGGATGTAAAGGAGAATGCAGCCAAGGGCCAAAGACTCTCGACAAACGACATTTTGACAGCAACAATAGCATCTCTGATTGTGCAAAGCATGCGGATAGTCGATATTGAAGCACAAACAAAGCCAATTCCAACAATAATGCGACACATTTTTGGCAAGAAGACCGAGGAACAGCGGAAGGCATTGGTGTCAGTTGCAGCAAGTCTACGGCCACGCGTAGCACATCCAGATGTGCTTGATTACACGGGAAACATGATAATTGCAAGGCATATACCGGTTCCGCTGGACTTGGTGGTGGCAGATCCTGTTCCGTCTGCGCTTGCCAAGGTTTCAGGATACATTCGAAGTGCTGTAAACGATACCGATGCTGAGTATATTTGCCAACTTGGACATCTAGCAAACAGGAAACCTGAAGATTATGTGCAGATTCTACTGGGACTGCTTGGATACAAGTACAATCTGATGGTAAGCAACCAGGCTTTATTCAACCACTACGATGTTGACTTTGGGATGGATATTCCAGTGCTTGTGCGGCCAGCACTTCTCTCCTTCCCTAACTCGATTTTAATAATGCCATGCCATCCAGATGCAGGCAAAGGATATGAGATAGCGATGACACTCACCACGGAAGTTGCAGCCAAGGTTATACAAGACGAGCATTGGATGAGTCTGGTGGATAGGTGCGACTACGATGTTTGACGTTTTGCAGCACGAGTCCAAGTTGGAAAAGCGGCAATATCAATTATAACGAATAATAGTTTTTGAGTTTTGTTTAAATTAACAATGTATTGTTTTGTGAGAAAAAGAATTGCATGGGTCAGACAAAAGGCGTGCTTTTACAATTTTTCTTTTTAAACGGATATATGCTAATAAAATGCTAGACTGTGTTTATATCAGTCATTGGAGCATGTGCATTTCCATATAAATTTCAGAGCCCACACACTATTTTCCACGCTTTTCCCACACTTGTCCCCCAAACTAATTCACTTTTCTTTCTTTAATTTTGCGAATTTCCGTTTTCTTTTTTATTTCCCTTCTCTTTTCCTGTTACGTTTGTGAGATTTCAAACTTTCGTTAATTTAATTATATATAAAATTGGAACCATGGACCGTAGTCACAGCAGTCTTTGCATGGCGGCGCTTGCATTAGCCACGGAAGACGCAGCCACAGCCGGCGGGACTGATTTGCCCGAAGGCAATGCGCTTCACAATACACCACAGCAATTGCGGCCGCAGAGCGCACCGCCAGGGACAGAGCGAGCAGCAATAGCAGCAGCAGAGGATTCGGAAGAAGGAGAAGGAGAAGGCGCTGCCGCGGAGCGTTCGCGGCGGATGCATGGGCCTAGGCAGCGGGAAACAGCGCCGGTAGCGGAGCAAACGGTGCTGCCAAGCGATGGAGAGCAAACGCTTTCGCGAATGCACTCCATAGCAAGCTCCACATTTACGGCAGACTCTGTATCGCTGGCACCACCGCTAACCGGGTCGTCCAGTATAATAGGAGGAATGGGAGGAGGCGGTAGTAGTGGTGGAGGCGGGCCGAATTATGCGTTGCTGAGCGGCGGAACACTCAGTCCCCAGTACACATTAGTCAACAGCGACGGAGCGAGCCTGCGTGTGCACACTGGGAGTATTAGGGAGCGGTACCTGAACCACAGGATCTCTTCTATTCAAGAAGACGACGCCGACTCAGTTCTGTTATTCAGCACACACACGGTTCCGTCGGTGATTCTGTCGCCGCGGATGGATCCGTCGTTTGCCCGGTATCAGCAGCAACAGCAGCAACAGTACGGGTATGCGCAGGATGCGGGTGGTGCTGATGAGTACGATGCGTTGTCGATGGTCTCGGGGTTTAGCGAAGGCGGTGCATCGACTGCACGGATGCGAATGGCTACGGATCGTGCGTACAGTGTGTTGCGGACCGGACCCAATGCGGCAGCAGCGGCAGCAGCAGCGGCGGCGGCGGCATCGTTGTTTAGCTATTATTCGCAGGGAAGCGCGGGAGGAGGCAATGCAAATGGCAGCAGCGCCAATGGAGGAGAACCAATGTTCCATCGGCCAGTGTCGCTGGCTACATCGAACAGCGACCCGGGAGTCACCAGCGCGGGCTCCTTTAGCGAATACTACTACAATGCGGGAGAAAACGGGTCTCTCGAGACACAGAGCACCGATATGCTGAGCGTTATCCGCAGCGATGTGGCTATCTACGGCACATCGGAGGATATAAAGTTTCCGTTCCCAACCGATAGTCTGAGCGAGTTTAGTGCTGAGTTGTTCTCGCCAACCGGGTATGAAGTGCTGGGAGCTAGCAGCGGCAGCGGCCAACAACAGTATCAGCCGCAACAGCAGCAGCAGCAGCAGCAGCAGCAGCGTCCTACGGATACTCATCTGGCGGAGGGTGTCGGTGGAGGCAGCGAAGCAGACCGCGATCTCCCGCCAACCACGGCGGCTCACAGAGCGGTGTTCGGCACAAAGATACGCAAGAAGGTTCATGTTGGCAGAAGCAACAGCAGCAGGTACCTGTACCACCACAGGCGCCAGCAGCCAGCAGCACCTGCAGCGGCAGCAGCAGCAGCAGCAGCGGGAGGCGGACCTGGAGCTGGACCTGGAGCTGGACCAGGAGCTGCAAATGGCGCACATTCATTCTCGCCACAACCAACGGCGCCAGCACACAGCCAGCACCCGCAGCACCAGAACCAGTTCCAGCAGCACCAGCACCAGCATAGCGCAGGCCATAGCCACAGCCATGCTCCTCCCGAGGCATCGTCGTCGGGCGGCGCACCGGGTGCTGCGGAGGCAGTCAGGCCAAACGCAATCATGCGGTTTCTCAAGCGGATTACGCCCAGGAACTAGAAACTAGACTAGTGGAATGCGGGAGAGTGAACTATTGGACCATTTGTTCCTTTCGTCTTCATTCTTCTTTCTTCGTGTTCCTCGGAGGAAACGTCCAAAGAACATGTCCGCCTCTGCTATGTGCCTATTTATTTGTATTTCTTTTTGTTCTCTTGCTGTACTTTTTATTGCTTCACACCCAGAATAATCAAAACATTTCCTCGTCGCAACCTAAAAAGAAGCGGAGATTGTGTGAGTGAGAGTGAGAGCGAGAAGAAGAGGACACATTTCCCTTTTGTGATTTTCTCCCCCTGCATGTTCCGCATTCAACATTGAAACTCCACACAGACCTCAAGATTTGGGGTAGGGGGGGGAAGGTGAAACATGTGTGGAAAGAAGAAGGTTGGAATATTCCATGTGTCGTCGTTCTGTCCTTTTCTTTCTTTCGCTTCCTCTCTTCTCAAAGTTATAAATACAAGGAGCTGTCATATCATTTCGTATTTCTTATTTCTATCTCTCACCCTCCCCCATCATTTTTTATTGAACACATCAAGCATTAACGTACAGATAAGAAAAAAAGAACGCAGAACCGAAACAGTAATGGACTTCAACAAGCTGGCCAGTATGGCGTCGTCGGCGTACGGAAAGTACCAGGAGAGCCAGCAGCAGAAGCAGCACACGAACGAAGATGGGCATTATCAGAACCAACAGCAGCATGAGTACCAGCAGCAGCAGCAGTATCAGCATCAGCCGCAGCAATATGAATACCAGCAGCAGCAGCAGCAGCACGAGTACCAAGGACAATACCAAGGGCAGCAGGAGCAGCAGCACCACAGTGGAGGAGGAGGGTTTGATATGAGCCAGATGATGGCCATGGGGTCGAGTTTCTTTGGCAAGAAAGAAGAGCACGGTGGCGGGTCCAATGGAGGAGGAGGAGGGTTTGACATTGCAAAGATATCGAGCATGGCCAGCTCACTGCTAGGATCAGGATCCAGCGGACAGCACAACCAGTACCAGCAGCAGCAGCAGCAGCAGCAGCCGGAGCAGTCCCACGACTGGATGAGCTCAATCATGCACTTGGCAACAGGCGGCGGCGGATTCAACGCAGGCAACACCGACAAGCAGACGATGGAGGCCAGCTACCACGAGGTTGGCGGCAGCAGTCTGGCTGACAAGGGCCAGCAGATGATGGGCTTGGCGGCAGCGTTCATGGCATTCCAAAAGTTCCAGAGCTCAGGCGGCGCGGGTGGCCAGAACCAGCTGGTTGCCACCGCCATTGCCGAGGCGCGCAAGCTGTTTGGGCAGCACAGGAGCGAGGGCGGCCAGGCGAGCGAGCAGCAGACGATGGCGACTGCTGTGCAGGGCGCGCTGAAGCTGCTCCGCGGCTGAGAAAGCAGAAGTCGTTAGTAAAGAGAGAAAGAGAGAAAAGGAAGGATAATGGGGCATGGCAATACTCGGATGGATGTATGCCTCTACTCGTTGTTGTTGTGCTGGCTGGATAGCGTATATCCTTGCACTTTAAACTTTTGGCATTTACTCATGTTTGCTGACATAAATGCGATTGCTGCTTTAACAGGACCCACTTTGCATCCTGTCTTCTTGCTGTTTTCTTTCTTTGCATTTCTTTATAGTTATTTGTTTATCTATTCCGGGATTATTAAATTAGCTCTTTCTCTTTTCTATCGGCCCTCATCAACTTGCAAGCAAAACAACAACAGCACCTGAATACTAGAAGCCCGACAGCGGGAACGGCCCGTGGATGTCGTTGGCCATGTCAAGACGCACCTTGCCAAGCGCGTTGCCTTTTGTTGGAATTCCCATTATGTCGCAGCTGCGCAAAAGGTCGGTAGGCACGTTGCTCAGCGTGTCAACGATGCGGTGCGGAGCTTCGATAAAGGCCATTGCCAGGCCCTGCTCCATGTGGTACTGCATGTGGCAGTGGAAGAGCCACACGCCTGGGTTGTCGGCACGGAAGCGGAGGATGACGTAGGAGCTTGGCGGCAGCGTGACGGTGTCGCGGCGGATCGGGAAGTCGCCGGCGGCGATTCGTTTTGCCGGATCGTTGTCAAGCGAGCCGCGAGTCATGACAAACATGTCGTGGCCGTGCAAGTGGAACGGGTGCGAGTTGACGTCCTTGTTGAACAGCGCAATCTCGACGTCGGTGAGCGGATCGAGGATCACGGGATATGTCTTGAAGCCGTAGACGTCCGGGTAGTACGCCTGGTATCCGGTAGTCAGCGCCGTCAGCAGCGACGGCACCAGTGGCACCGAGTACGTGCGGTTGTTGAAGGCGAGATGCTCCTTGCGGTCCGTGTAGATTGCGGTGGCGACCTCGAGCGGCACCCACTTGTGCACGCCGGGCGGCGGGATCTTCTCAACCGGCACAAGGTCGACGTCCTGCGTGAACTCCCAGTCAACAGTGCTGTTGGTGCCGTCGCGCGTGTGGTTGGCCAGCGGCGCATCGGCCGCGTACTCGACAATGCCTTCGAACGGCAGCACCGCACGCGCAACGCCGCGCTGGATGTCGGTGAAGATGTCGGCGTGGTAGATGTAGTTGGTGCTGGCCGTCTGCTTTGCTGTGACAAGCACCGATGTGCGCTGGCCGGCCGACAGCTGCACACTGCGCGTCTCCCGCGGCTCGGTGGCAACGCCGTCGACTTCGATGATGTGCATTGCGTGGTCCTCGATGCCAAAGCGCACCATTCCGGTGGCCGACACATTCATGAGTCGCAGACGGTACGTCTTGCCCGGCCGCATTTCGATCTTTGTGCGGTTGAGGTCGGGGCCGCCGACGCTGTTGACAAGCATGAACGGCAGGAATGGCGCGTCGCGAATTTCCTGGCTTGTGCTCAGCAGCTGGTCGGCAACGTCGTCTGCTTCGCGGTGGTACCACGCCTCCAGCATCACCAGCACATCCTCGTCGTACGCGTAGTGCTCGCGCTCCGGATGGCTGATCAGCGCCGTGCGCAAACCGTCCACCATCTGCGGCCCGTAGTGTCCGTGCAGCCAGTACGTGCCTGTCTGCGTTATGGGGATTTCGTACGTGAATGTTGCGTTTGGCGCGATGCCGCACTCCGTGTGTCCCACCACGCCGTCGTAGAAGTTGGTTCCGTTCTGGTGCAGTCCGTGCGCATGCAGCGTTGTGCCGACGTCCAGCATGTTGTGCGCCTTGATCACCAGTGTGTCGTTGATCCGCACGTTGATCACCGGCAGCGGCCACCGTCCGTTGACGCCGATGACGCGCCGCTCGTTCAGCCCGTCGGGATTTGCCTGCACATATGTGATGTTCCAGTCCAGCTCCACGCGCCGGGCTAAAACGCTGCTGAATGCAACTGTCGCTGCAAGCACAAGCTGCGCTAGTCGACTAGCAGAAGGCAGCATGCTGTTATTTGTTATTTGTTATTTGTTATTTAGAGATGGGTCTCTGCGCTGGAGCTGCAATAATTCAAGTAGGGCCAAGGAGCGTGTTGTATTCTGTATTTGTGCTATTGAAACAAGGCGAGAAATATGTTGGAATCCGCCCCATTTCCAGCTTTTCTCCATCCGTTGTCCATGTCGCTGCGTTTTATACTCGCTCTTCTCCCTTTCTATGGCGCCACCTTACCACGCCTATTGCGCCGGCTTCTTCTACTTTTTTTCCTGTGCGCTATGATGCACGCTCTTTCTTCTCCTTCTCCCCACTATATTAGTACATCCTTGTTTCTGCTTCTCCATTCAACTTTGCACAATCATTTCCTTCCCCTCTTCTGTTCTCTCTCTTTTTTATTCTCGCAAAGTGAGTGTCATTTTCAAAGTGGCTTGCAACCCGTTTCTATTAAAATGGGTGCTGTGCTTCTCCTTTTTTCCCCATTTCCTCCACCAAACATCCCACACAACCAAGCCCGGGAACCTCACCCCTTGTGCAATGATGATGAAAAAAAAGGAAAAGAAAGGGTAGCAGACAATAGATAGATGCAAGAATGCATTACGCCTCGCACAAAAAAACAACAACAACAACAACCAAAAACTAAAAAAAAAACCACGGCATCCTTAGCATTATTATCAAATTATAGAAAAAGAAAAAAGTTTCTCAGCCACCGAATGCGAGGCTGTATCTGTCTTACTATTCCTACATATCTTGCAATGTCTGGGCAAATTCGATCATGCATAGAGAGGCATGCATGTATGTGTGAACTAATATTAGCTTGTATGTCAAATTCAGATTTCTCTTTTTTTTCGTTATGCAAATATGGCATATTGTGTATTTTTAAATATATGTTATTTCTTTAATTTTTCACATTTCCCTACACCAACTTGATTACTGACATATACGGCAGACTAATCAGATTGTTTGGTAATGTATAATAATATATGTATAATTATGGTGGGGATAAGATGGCTCTTGGCATATTCAAGTAATTACTTTTAAAAATGTAACTATAAATAGCACCCACATTTGCTAACAGCCGGCTGTATTAACCAATTTTTATTATTCCCATACTATTAACGTCTGCGCTCGGTATTAAATGTGTTGCGTGCTCCTTTGAAGCACAGACAACAGATTGGGTGGAGGAGAGCAAACAGGAGACCGGAGATGGATCCTGTTGCAAGCAGAATTCTAGCAGTTTTTGCCCACTGCTCGTTATTATTGCTCGAGACTGCGTTCCAGCTCATTGCGTCCGTGCACATTATGGCAAGA
>JANBOK010000240.1:0-19693 GCA_027595805.1 Coemansia sp. Benny D160-2 | reverse complement strand
GTTCTATGGTTGTGTGTATGATAGGGAATAGTTATTGTCAAACAGGAAAGCATGGTTGCTTTTATATTAGCTCCAAACAAAGTATTTCGCGTGTATTGGCAATAAATGTAGCATCTTCTCTATGTAAAATGATGTGATGTATCGTTTGTTAAAACATTTGATGTATCCATATTGATTCATTCAGGTTGTTATATGCATTAGATGTATTACTATCAGATTATCAACTCAAGATCATATTAAAAATAGCACTGGTGCTATTATTAAAAGCACAAGGGATTTCACATATATTTTATGTGAAAAAAGAAAAAAGTTGAAACTCCAGACAGCGTATATTTCCGTACAATGAATAGGTGGGGTCAATATACTAAGCAATATCTACCATAAACATCGGAGTAATTCTGTCATTTTAACAGGTTTTGGAACTTTGTTTCTATCTGCTGAGAGTATCTGTCTAGTTCCTGTGCCACTTGCTCAAGGCTATCAATAGATTCCACCAGACTATCGACCTCTGCTATATGGGCTTCCATCTCATTATATGTTTGTTTGATTTTGTAGGCATGAACCAACATATCTTGTGCTTGACAAGACAGCTCTTCATATTTCGCTATTGATGCATCGTTTAGTTTTTCTAGCAAGCCAATCTCGCTTCCAGATGCCTCTAATTCTGCCTGCAAAAACAATGAAACACTCCCAAAAGCCTTACGCGATGCAGCATCAATTGAATCAGTGTCGCTACCTTTATCCAATAACAAATCAGAAGAATTGGGATTATCGCTCGCTGCTGCTGTGCTGGCGTAGCTGGTGTCGTCAGTGTGGCTAGGTTTGGTGTGTCCATCGTATGTCTCGGCATTTGGACTGTGGCTTGTTTGGAAGTTGTTGCTTTCCGATAGCTCCCCCGACATTGTACACAAAAAAGAAGTTTTGAAAAATAGCAAATAATAGACAGAATACTAATACTACAGCTTATATGTGTTGCTCCCATTTCAACCCCCTTTTGAGCAATGCGATGAGATATTGAAATATATATGTGTTGCTTTGTCCGTCATTGGTATGGGAAAAGCAACAACGGATTAGACGGATTATCTAGATTTGATCAATGCTATGATAATCCAAATCATTCTCTTCAAAAAAAAAGTGTGTAAAAAATGCTGTTCATTTTTTGAAAGATGGCACAAGGTTTCTTCTCTTCAGCCCTAATTTATTCATTTCATGTAAATTCATTATACTCTCTCTTCTGACTATTACTTTATTTATCAGCAATATCAGTAATTGCCGGAGCGCCACTTTAATTTTTTAATAGGGGCGGGCAATGTACAACTCAGGCGGTCATGGTGCGCAGTCATTTTCCACACCAGCATCTCCAAATTCGCACACTTCAACCGCGCAGCACAGCACAGAGGGCAAGGTCGCTTATGACAAGGAGCTAGCGGCATTGTTTCGGGCAACCGCGGCAAATGTGACACAGCTCTACAAGGAAGCAAGCGAAATTGGAAACAATGCATTCAAGGCAGGGTACGAGCAATGCTTCAACGATATATGCGAGTACATTGCCTTGCAGCAGCAGCAGCAGCAGGATGGAGGCAGTGAATCCAGTGCAGAAGCACAACAATTGGTAGCCCAACGGCTGTTGGATTTTGCACGGCGAAAACATCTAACGCAACATCACATTGCGTCACAAGCTGGCGTGTCTCCGCCTGGCTTTGCTCGGATGGGGAGTTCCGAAACACGGCCATCCTCCGTGGCTGGATATACACAAAGCGGCTATCAGCAGAACCATCAGGTCAGAGGTACGCAGAATGATCTTCGTTTTTTTAAATGAGCTTAATGTGTATCTCTTTCGTTTTTGAAGAATTGGTCCTTCTTTTGCCTGCTTTATTCATATTCTCTATTAACGATTGTGATGAAATCATACAAGAATATCACCCTCCCCGAAATACAAGCTGATTTTGCTAGTGTGATTCATCATTTGCAGTCGAGGTCTTCATCGTTTGCATTATGCCCTGTTTTGCTTGTGCCGATGCTTTTATTTTCCTGCGCTTTAGACCTGTTGTTTTCTATATCATTGTTTGTGGAATGACCACTAATCATTGTTTTCTTTGAATGTACACAATGCAAATTGAAGATGAATAGACCGCGACTCGGGCACAGGAAATATATTCGATAACCAAGTATGCCAAGATCAGCACACAGCGATTTCGCTCAACGCAAATACAAGCATAGAGGTATGTAAACTCGGAGCAGAGCAACCATGCTTGTGCCTTGAGGTATTAAATGTAAGAATAAGCGTTTATTAATGCGGTTATTGTGGATTATTATATTAGCAGCAGTCTGTACTAAATAAGATTTGCTTTTTTTTCGTATACCTTGCTGTTACTTTCTGCGCATGCATTTACATGTATAGGGTGTTGATTTTTTGAACCCATCGCCGTTAACCGCAACTGCGGCGAGTTTGTTGCAGCAGAGCAGAACTAGCAGCGCGGATGTCCATGGTGATGGTGGGTCCAGTAGCGGCATGAACACTGGGCATGGGAAGAATGACATTGTGCCGGAAGTTGTTCAAATGAACAGCCAGAGTAACAACGATAGCAGTGGCCAAAGACATGCCATGCCACATGTGTCCGTGTCAAGAATGGAGCATGGGGTACGTCGAGGAAAACGCGTGCTTGAGAATTTTGACATGATGGAAATTGAGCCTCCTAGACAGCGGGTGCGCAGAGATGACATTGACATGGCATAGATTGCTTAGGGATCATTCTCTTTATGCCTTTTGTCGAGTTTTCACAACGGAGGGCATTCTTTGGGGCGACCCTGAGCGTTCTTTTTGTAATTATACTAAATTGTAGACGGCTATATATTTTACACATTATGCTTTTAATGAGGAACTGATTATAATGACATCAAATCACTATAAAAATTATTAACATGTAATTGGCGAGGGTGAATAATAATTGTCATTAAATTGAATGGTCCAAAATTGCGCAATGTTTTCAAATTCTTTTCAATTATCGCAAGGTTGAGCCTTAGATTTCAGCACTTTCATATTGCCATCTGCAGAAGTATACATTTGCAAGCACAATAATGCAACGGTATAGCATTGCTTTTTTACACGAACAAGTGTAGACTTTTAGAGCCAATTATTATCTTCCAGAACATGGATTAAGGCAAACCTCATCCCGCACTTGGAATTTTCAGGAAGAGTTCCAAGACATGTGCCATACATATTTGAGGGTCCTTTTAAAAAACAAATGAGAATTTTCACATGTTTATTGCAGAGTCCTTGTCAAAAGATGTTTTTACTTGGCTGAATGGCATTAAATAACCTTCCTATGTCTCTTAAACCAACATGTTTGTTATTTTGTTTATTGTATATTAGTGTACATCTGTATTCCGATGTGCGCGTTGTTGCATTGCCTTGAATAAATTATTTGGGCTTGTGTGCGTTAATAGCAAATGTCCGTTTAAATTGTATTTTTCCCTTTTAAAATGAAATGATACATTTACATCTTGCTTGCTTTAATTGACAATAAAAGTGTTGTCATTTCCTTGTTTTCCTGCGGTGGCAGCATTTGTTGTCAAGCATTGTCAAGGTATCTTTTCAATTATATGAAAACTAGATTTGAAGCAAAGAAGACACATTGAAGCTGTTTAACTTGGCATACATTGTTAACCTTATTATTATATTTGGATTCAGATATTCTTGTGTTCAGTATTAGACAAACTTTAAAACTCGCTGGTTACATTGTGTTTTAATATACATGCTATTTGTTATAACTGTAGATCTAAAATAAAACAGTTCATTTTACCCAACAATCACAAAAGTAATTCTACCACAATATTAATAAGAAACTGAATAGAAGTAGCAGTGAATGTTCATTATCAATTCGTTTAAGAAAATAAAATATTAGACAATAGCACACGCGCCTGGTCACATAGAATTACAAGATACAGTGTAGACGTAGACAATGGACGTGGCGTGCCAGCCTTTGTTGACATACATGTTTTAGCGCTAAGTAACAAAGAAATATACGAAGGAAAGAGATGACAAGAGTCTTACAAGATTATTTTATCTGCACTACAGAGGAACACACAAAAAAGTAAACAAGCCGATGTTAAAACACAATGGAGTAGCTACGTCGTTGTGCATTGAATTGCATTTGCTTTTGTTTTATTATCAAGAAAGACAGAGCATGAATCACAAGTAGAATGAGTTTTCATTAAAGAATAAGTAACGCCTGAATCACTCGTTCGACGTGCAGGTCATGAACAGTGAATATTCCGCTCGTGGTCATGGCTTTTGCGATTTGTTCTCCTTGTCACCACATTTCCTCCACAATTTTTCCCAAGAGCACACGTACGTGCGTCGGACTTTGCGATTGCCTATCAGAATTTTCCTGAATAAAAAGTATATTCCTCGTGATTCAATCCCTGTTGCGTGCAACAAAAACATTGATTTATCTTTGGAGATTGTTTTATTTGAAACCTTGTCTTTATTGTTGTGATTTGAAGGGCTGAAATAAGCTTTCCGCCTAATGTATTTCAAATCCTTCTTTAAGTGGGTTTTGAGAAACAACATGTGAGCGTTCTGGAACAAGTCGTGATTTCTCCAAGGGTTTATTATTGTCGACAAGTGTGTGGTTTAGTCTAATGATGTTCCAAAGCAACCATAACGGAAAGAATTTTGCGGGAACAAAAAGACAAGCAACAAATCAAGTTCGATTTTGGTGTTGTCAACTTATTTACGAATGTGTTTAAAAGTGTGCTGTTCTCCCCGTTTCCCCAGTTTTACTATTCCTGTGGATTTGCTCTGAACTTTAATTCTCTAACAGCATTTTAACTATAAGACCTGAAGCTTACATAACATCCTTGTTTCTAGTGTTTGCGGTAAACAAACATCAATCGATTGTATTTAAATACGCGCTTCTTAAACGCGCCAGTTATTTATTCAAAGCCAAAGCGTAAATACCTGGCTTTCGTCACTTGCAAATGGGATCTAATACTCCCATCTTCAACCCATTTTTCACTCAAGTTTCCCAAGCACCAAGCACTGTTCCTGTGCAATACTCTGGCGGGCAATCCAGCAGCTTTTTATATTTACCAGCTTCACCCGAATGCAGCACGTCGTCAAAGCATGTTTTGCTTCAGCGCCAACAGCAGCAGAAGAAACGCGATGCGCAGGATTGCCAGAATGGATCGGCCCCATATCCATTTCACGCGTTAAAGCGCTCTACCACCAAGGTACAACATAATTTCTCAACGGATAGCTTGGAGGGACAGGGAATTACTGACGACATCACTCGTGGTTTGCCAAGTATCGGCCAGTCCGCTGGAAATGTACAATCTTTTCGAGACAATTCTGCATACCAGAATCTCTCTTTTCTAAACGGAGATGTAAGCAGAAGCTACTGTGCACAAGGAATTCAACCAAATCCTCGCAAATGCCCAATTGACAGGTATCAGCAGATTCAGCTGTATACTGCGTACATGAACAGCACATCACCTGACATGCGTAGCTGCAATCCCCTGTCTTTAAATGCCGAGCCAAATAACGAACACTCTTTTTTTGGTGGTGACTGTAGCGCGAACGGCTTGCAGGCTAATAACCAGCACCCACTTCCCGTATTGATGCCTAGTAGTTATTTCCTATCAGTCGGCCAGAATACGCAACAGATTCAACCATCTATGCAAGGAGTACTGACTGGAATTACATCAGCAGCAGCAGCAACTTTGGCAGTAGACCTGGAAACCTTAGCAACACCGGCAACACCAGCAACACCAGCAACCTTAGCAACCTTAGCAATTCCAGCAACGCCAGCAACAACTTTAGCAGAGTTATATACTGATAATTGCTATGGTTCCAATCTGGATTTTCCCGTTATTCAAGCATATAATGATTATCTTATAAATTGTGGATTGCCGCCTTTAGCCGATTACAATCAATTACAGCTTGGATCAACGCAGAATGACGCAGCAGAATCTACCATGGCCGACTTTGGTATTAGCTCGCCATTCCCCGGATATCTGTCAGACGATGTCATGCTTGAAACAACAGACAATGTTTCTCACATGCTCTTAGTCCCTTGCAATAGCTCTATATGTATTCCCAATGGAAAGCATAGTAGCCAGGACCAATTGACCGCAAATGAGCGTACAAGTGAAGATAAATGTGAAATTGACACAACCAGAGGACAATCGCAAAACAACCGTGGGGATGTTGAAAGTCAAAGTGCCAAGTCCAAAAAATCCACTCGCATGAATGCCTACCAGAGAAGCGAGTTGGTAAAGGTGCTTAGGTCAATTGAAGACAAGCCTTTCCCGGATTCAAAGACGGTTGCCGACCTGTGTGAGCGCCTTGTTTTGAGCAGAAAACAAGTGCGCAATTGGTTTGGATTGCGAAGGAACAGAAAGATGGATAAGAATGTTGTGAATGGCAAAAAGGTTTGGAAGTTACGTAACAATCAGCCAAACTAATTTACCTGCCAGTCTGTTGCAATGTTTAATTATCTTTTTACTTGTTGTGCTTTTATCGCCCAATGTTCTTTAATTCTGTATATTTTCTGACACACTGTTACTGTAGTTGAAGAAGCAGCGGCGAATTATTTATTTTCAAGCTTTCAGTTTTTTTAGTTTTCTGCTAATCACTATTCCTAAACTCTATTTAAAAAAGACATCGGGCGGTTCTAATGATAGAGAGATGAAATCCAATAATAGAAATGCCATTTTTAGATTTTGAAAGCAGCAAAGTAGAAATTATTACACGTTTGTTTGGTTTACAAAAACTTTAATCTATTTTTAAACACGGCGGCCGTGTTTGTCTCCGAAGCAGGCTCCGTCGGCGCTGAACTGGAAAACTCCGAAAGCGTGATATCGCCAGAGATCTGCGAAACCGCCAGAAAAATCGGTCAGGGTCAGTTTATTTTTAAAAACATGCATCAAATAAATCCATTTTTAGACCACAAGGTTGTCTAAAAAGAGGGGCTAAGAGGTTTTATGCACAGCATAAATTCCTGAGAATAGAAAATATCTGGTTGATCTCATTCGTTTGTGCATAAGCATGCATCGTGTGATGAACTCTGGTTTTATTTTTAGAATACACTTGTTGTTTACGCTTTCCTTTTCCATGAAAATCGGGAAGGTGAATTTCCTGGTTTAAAGACTAGCAACACCGCGCTTTGCGTTATGGCCGACCAGACGATGCAGACTAATTGATATTTCTACTAAATTTGGAACGCATCCCAGTTTTCCAAATAGAGCGGGCCATTCTCAGTTGTGTTTTGGTAGCATCCCTATTGATTCGCGGCCCGGAAACCCCGCATGTGAGGATATCTTTTGTAGCGTTTGTTTAATATTGACGGTACGCCTATTCTATTTTTAGTTTTCATAAAACCAGAGAAGTATTTACATCGTTGCCAGTGTAACTACTGTTTTTATTTCCAGTCGCCATAGAAATGGCTTATGCTGGAGACAAGCATAGAACAATAGACGCCAAATAGTGTGCTCATAGGCTTTTTATCGGTCTGGTAGGCCGGTAGTGAGAGGGCATCACGGGCTAGATTTGCAGCGCAGCCATGATAATGATCCTGTTTTCCCGACCCAAAACAAGCACAAGGGTGTTTGTTTGTTCAGTTTGGCAACCCTTTTGGCGACTCGGGAAGGGGAGGGGAAAGGGGGGGTGTAAGAGCTGGCCGTCAATCACCGTTGCATGGGTAGATTTGTCGAGGGGATTTTTCTGAAAACAAAAAAGATGGATGTGCGGGTTGTTTGTCCCTCATTCCACAAATTCCCAAAACAAAACTTTGAGTTTGTAAAGTTGTCTTTTGCTGACGTTAATATAAAGGAAAATCTTTTTTATTTCTGCTATGCAGCAGAGTAACAAGGGAAAAAAGAAACTCTGAGACACGCGTGGCCAGTATGCATTCCATATCCTTGTTCCTGTTATTGTTTTATGTGGTGTTCCAAACTTAGAATGCAGGCATATCGCCCAGTTGCTCTTTTTGTTTATTTTTATTTTCTCTCTGGCCATTGCAGGAAAAAATAATGACACTTGCAAATGGCATGAAGAGCAAGCCATTGTTGATTTTCGTCTCCCAGTTCCTCCTTTGGGCCATACGCAATCGCCTGCACGCGTCTTCATACACGAACGAATACCCTTTCTCTCCACCCCTTTTTTGTATGGTGCCCAGCTGCAACCAAAAAAGGCTGCAGTTTATTTTTCGGCATCATATACCGCCAGCATTGCTTGTGACGCTCTCATATATTGTAATTTTCAATGCTGTAAAAAAACAAGACAATATAATTACCGAATAACATCTTCATGTTGGATTTATAAAAGCCAGGTACGGGTGGGACCGTTTTACCTTTCAAGCAAATATCGAGTAGACATCACCATTCGCCTTCCTTTGTACATTTCCAACAACTCTGTTTTTTTTCAATTGTTCTGTTTTACCTTTTTCCTTTCTTCCTTTTTCCTTTCCTTCCTCTTCCTCTACTTTTGCTGTGTCAGCTAACTATCATTTACGAGAGTGCCGTCCGTGGATTACGCTTTTATCTCCTGCCAACCAACCGATTTTTTGCTGAGCAAAAGAAATACATACCCGTGTCCATATCCTTATCATTGGCGCCTTGCTACATTTCTTTTTTGGGCGATTCAATTCGGACTCGATATCATAAAAAAATTGGCTGGATAAATAATAAACAACTTTGAGCTTTTATCAGCTATTTCTTTATTTGCTCGACTTGCTCCTTTACTTTTGTAAATACTGCGCTACAGGAGCATTGTCATATACGGTGTACATTGTTAGAATCTCAACCCACTCCCTCTGAAAAGAGCCACCGCATCAACCATGAACAATAGCAACAAACAGACGCCTGCAATGGATTTCTCGTCGGCGCAAGAGTTTGCCGACAACTCGCCATATATTTCTGGCAGTGACGCACAGAAGACAATGCCAATCACGCCAAGCGTGGGGCCAGACGTGTTCCCGGGAGCAAGCACGGGCGGAATTGACAGCAGGCTACACAGTTCCAGAGCCAGCATGCTTCCAATTACAGAAATCCACGATATGGCTCCAGGCATGGCTGCCATACCATTTACCATCGCAAACCCAGTGCCCATAGTAGCACCGCAGGCGGCACTCGCTGGTGTCGATGCGACGCACATCCACAACGAGCTTGCAGATATTTTTGGCGACGCAATGATGTTCAGCAGTGCAGGAAACCAGACATCAATGTGCGAGTATCCACCGCCGATATCTTTTGGAAATATGCCAGCGGCAAATGCACCAGCAGAAGGGTTTGCCTCTTTTTCTGGACAGCTCCAGAAGATGCCCGACAACATATTTGATGAGTTTCTGCCCCACGTCTCGGCATCGCCCGCGCATCCGCCGGGCTTTGCTGCGCCAGCAACTATACCGACACACCAGCTGTTTCCAGACATGACAAGCGATGGGTTTGCTTCTACAGAAATGATGGCCGCCGCAATGGCCGCTGCTGCGGCAGCAACAGCAACGCCAGCCACCGGAGTCACGGACTTTTCGCTCTCGCCCGGAACAAGCTCGCAAGCAATGTTTTCGCCAATGGTTCCAGGATTTGCGGGGATCGCAGATGGAGCGTTGTTTGGGCAGCCAGGATATGCAAGTGGGAGCATTACAGCATCAGCTCATGCATTTATGACTGACGAGGCAGCAGCAATGGTCAGCGAAATCAACAACAGCAACAACAGCAACAGCAAGGCAGAAGACATCGGCATGCATACCCATGTGCCAATGGCAGGCGCCAACCAAAGCAATCTCTCGACATTCGTTCTGACACCCGGAATGCAGGACATGGCAACACCCAACATGCCGACTGGCGACGACTCGGCAGCAACACCAATCAGTAGTGGGCGGTCGCTAACCAGCGGATTCGGCAATATCTCGCTGGATAGCATGCATCAGACAACCCAGCCGCACTCGTTCCAGTATCCACCACGCAGAGCAGCCAGCTACGCCAGTCGGCTGTCCAGCATGCGTCCAAAGCGGTCGTTGAGCAGCGGCAAGATTGCCACTGCGCGGATGTCGCCCTTTGCGTCGGGGCCGTCGACCAGCATGCATCCGTATATGGTCCACCGCGGCGCCAGCCCGGGCGGATCGGCGGGAGCAGGAGAGTCGCTGGTGGCCAGCCCACGCATCGATCGCCTCTACGGCCATGTGCCATCCGAGCCGGAGGCGTACGCAGCAGAGACTAGCGGGCCAGCAGCTGGGATTTCGCGCACACAGTCGATTGTATCGGTGCAGAGCAGCCCGTCGGTCTGGGGCATTGCAAGCGTTGCGCCCAGCGTTGCAGGCGAAGACGACAGCAGCGAGGCCCCATCGGACGACGAATCAAGCGACCACGATGCCGCCACTGGCTCTACATCGCAGCGTGGAGGAAAGTCGTCTGGCAGCGGACGCATTGCTCTGACTAACGAGCAGCGCGAGATATTCTTCCGCTGGCTGTTTGAAAACACGCACGACCCAAAGCCCAAGGGCAAGGAGCGCGAAAGGCTGCGGCGGATCGGCAACATGTCGCGCGGCAGATTCAAGACCTGGTTTGCTAACGCTCGTCGCAGATACTTCCATGTTGTCACAGATGCTGAAGGCAAGCAGACGTACGTTGTAAACGAGCGCTTCAAGATTGCATGCCACCGCTCAAACGTAAAGTTCGAGTAAAAAACCCCCTCCACGACACAAGCCTTCTTTATACTTGTATATTTCACTCATAGACGCATATTGCCAAAGTGGCTCAGGCAAAGTTCTGTAAATAGAAAACAACATGTCTTTTAAAAATACTTTCTCTGAGCTTGGAAAAAAAGCACATCACAATATCGTCATACCCTTTTCTACTTTCTTTTTTTCCTTTCTCCTCATCTTCATCCATACGTCTAATCCATTGCCTCATTCTCTTTCAATCTATTCCGCTCATCTAGCTACTGGCGCTTATTTATATTCTTATTTACAACCTCGGCTTTAGAAAATGATTCTACTGGAGCCCAATAGCTTTGTGCTGGAGGAAACCCTCATGGAGCGGTTCACCAGCGAAAAGCCCGAGGTTGTGGACATTACGCTTGTTGATTTCGACAATGTGGTGTACCATCTGCAGACCTCGGCAGAGCAGCGCACATTGCTCACGCTTTCGGTGGAGATGAAGTACTTTAAGGAGGCGGTTGAGTACGGGGCGCAGGACATCCTCAAGCGCGAGTATGGCGCGTATCTTGTAGCACCAAGCAGCCCACAGTACCAGCTGTCGCTGCAGTTTGATCTGCAGAACCTGCCGGCGGACAAGCTGGGGCTGGCAAAGCATGTGTCGATGCTGAAGCGCAACGTGCTGGCCAGCTCGTTCTACCGCGCATTCGAGTATTGGGAGTCGCAGCAGGAGGGCGCAGGGCCGCTGATGGCCACGCACTACCGCGACAACGAGGCCATCTACGTGCAGGCGCAGCAGGACCGCGTAACAGTGATCTTCAGCACGCTGTTTAAGGAGGAGGTAGACCGTGTGCTGGGCAAAGTGTTTCTGCAAGAGTTTGTGGATGCGCGCAGACAAGCGTCAATCCAGAACGCACCGCAGGTGGGATACTCGAGTCGCGAGGCGCCCCTGGAGATCCGCCATCTTCCTGGGCTCCGTCAGGACGAGAGTGCTGGGTATGTGTCGTTTGTGCTGTTTCCGCGGCACTTTGCGGACCTGGAGGCGCGGGAGAACACGATTTCGCAGATCCAGCTCTTCCGCGACTACCTGCACTACCACATCAAGTGCGCCAAGGCTTACATGCACTCTCGGATGCGCGCGCGTGTCAGGGAGTTCCTTAAGGTCATCAACCGCGCAAAGCCCGACAGAACCATCGCAGCATCCGAGAAGAGAACCGCCAGTGGCCGCTACTTCCGCCCACAGTTCCGCAACTCGAATGCCCCGTCTCATCAGCAGCAGCAGCATGTGGAGGGCGAGTGGTGAGCATGCCTGTCTTTTCTCTTGTTGGATCCTTAAAGCTATACTTTTCCTTTGCTTTCGCTTTTCTTCTTCTCTTGCTGCAATCGACTGTTACTTTTATGCTACATCTCGTGTGGTCGCACAGTATTAATGTCCTAGCGGTGAATTAACGGCACCTCTTTTATTGGTGTTCTTTCGTCTTTTATTATCCGCTGACATTGGGAAGAACGGGAATTGGAGAAGAGTCGAAAGCACACAGCTCCCCTCCCCATAGTAAGCGGCCCCGCATTGCGCCAAGCTAGTTTTGTTTTCTCTTGACCATAGCGCGTTTTATCTCTTCCTTTCATCTTCACCATCCTGATCTAGCTATACACATAGAGCATATCTCACCATATCTATTCATACATACATTCGATGCTGCCACGCACATCTTTTCAGCGTATGCTGCGGCTGAGTAGATCTATTCATAAGCATCAGAATCTGCTGGCCTCCGCCCATTACTCCACCGCTGATGCAAAGCAGCTGGAACACGGCGTGTTCGCAGCCAAGAGGACCGGCGACTGCATGCTTGGAAGAACACCTGCGCAGTTGGCCAGGACGCCGCCTATCGGATACGTCTACCTGGGCGCAGACATCGAGTACCTCAAGGCGCTGGAGCTCCAGCAATGGCTTGTGCGCAAGCGCATTGACGAGATCCACGGACAGCACCAGCAGCCGGGAAAGCAGCAGGACAGGGAGGCGTGGAAAGATCGGAAATACCCAGATGTTTTGCTGCTGCTACAGCATGCACCGGTGTACACCAACGGACGGCGCAACCGAGGGAAGCTGGCGGCTGCAGAGATCGAGCGGCTATGCAAGAGCGGCGACCACGCGGAATACGTGGAGACAAGCCGTGGGGGCGAGATAACGTTCCACGGACCCGGGCAGCTGGTGGTCTACCCGATCATGCATCTGCGGGACCACGGTCTGGGCGCGCGGTGCTTTGTGGATGGTCTGGAGAACTCCGTCATCGAGACATGCGCGCGCTTTGCGGTTGATGCCCACCGCATGGCGGGCTTTCCGGGTGTTTGGACGTCGGACACACAGAAGATTGCGGCGCTGGGCACAAGATGCCAGCGCTATGTCACGTCCCATGGCGTGGCGCTCAATTGCACCACCGATCTGCGGTGGTTCGACAGAATCGTGCCCTGTGGCCTGGATGGCAAAGTAGCCACCTCTCTCGAACATATACTTCTTCACCGTGGCGATGATGGCGGCGGGGATCGGACGGCCTCCGAGCCGGATGTCAGTGTCAACAGTGTGCTCCCTGTCATGCTCGACAGCTTTGCGTCTGCCTTTGGATGCGACGTTGTGCCACTCGAGCGTCTCTCTCCTGCCACTTTCTCCGAGATCCAGACCAAGCTGGCATCGATAGACCAAGAGCCATCCATTCATGCCTCCCATTTATAGTCCAAGAAGAATGGGATGAGAGGAACACGATTGACTTGAATAGCTTCTCACTCACATGTTATTATGCTTTTAAGGACACCGCCATTCGCCATTTCCTGTTTTGCTTGAAAGAGTTTTGTCTGTTACAAGGTGTGAAAGAGAATGAGAGAAAAGGATGAACGGATAAAACACGCACCTCAGGAGGCAGAGGTGTAAAAGTAGTACTGCTGCCAAAGAGGAAGATAGTCATGGATCAGTGCGCCCACCAGATTCAGAAGCGGCTTGTTGCTGCACCAGTCGGCAACCCGCGTCATCCGGGACTCGGTGAAGCGATCAAAGAAGGGCGACCGGAGGAGGTAGTACAGGAAGAGCCACTTTCTGCGCGACAGCTCGTCCTTCTCAACGGACCTCTTGGGCGACTCCCTGTCGGACGCAGCATGCAGGTCAGTGCGGATCATCTGTCTGCTGGCAAGCTCAACCAGCAAGGAGAGCGCCCATGGTCGCCAATCGCTCTTGCCTAGTTTGCGGATCCCGACCACGTACAGAATGGGACGTAGAATAAACAGCAGCTCCCCGGCAACGCCTAGCGCGGTGTACTGGCGAACAAGCGACAGGGCTGGCGAAACAGTCTCTGGATGGCGGGCTTCGGCGGACACATACGTCCCCAGGTTGGCGGATTCTTCGGTTTGTGACAGGATGTCGCGCACAGCCCTGAATTTCAGACCGCTGCGCTCGCCCTTCCAGACGCCATCGGCCTGCATCATTCCGCCGCCAGCCTTTCCGTCCATTCCTCCCGCCTCTCCACGCACTGTTGTTGCTGCCTTTGCTGTTGGCTTTACGGGCCCCAGCTGTGCCGGATCCACCAGTCGCTCGGGAATCACGCTGCCAGTGACCATCCGCCGCCCGCTCAGCTGGAGTAAATTCAAGCGTAACACAACCTTTGCCACTTCGATCCAGCAAACAACCTTCCACCGCATCTTCTCGCCGTACTTTTTGACAACGGCCATCTCGATTAGCTTCTCGCCAAACTGGAGTCCGCTGAGCATTAGTGCGGTGATCCGGTACACCTCCGACTGTTTCGACAGCCGTGTCTGATACCTGTTGAATGGGCTGACTTCTATCTCAATGGGCCTGCCGTCCTTGTCGGCAAGCAGCCCTGTCTTGGCCGCCCTTGTTAGCAGCCCATCGTGGTACACGCCGACAAAGCTTAGAAGTGTGTATATTGCCTCGGACGCCAGCTCGGAATCGGCAAACCGTCCTGGCAGAATGTATGTGAGCATGCGGAGTCCATTTTCTATCGAATTGACCCGGGCTGCATTATTGACGACAAAGCGCGCATACTTTTGTAACATTTCAGACAAGGCAGATAGAAATAGAAAGTAAGAAGGGATTGATTTGGCTAGCACAACAATTATTATGTGGAAGAGAAAGAAGTAAATAAAAAGTCGCTGTTTCTTTCAGCTAGGAAATGAAAAATGAAGATTGCAGTGGATCACATGCCATGCCCAAGCCCATTGGTCCAGCATTTAATGCTTTCTTTTTCAATAAACTCTCGTCCGGATCCGATGCAAAAAACAGCGACAGAGTCTGAATGAGGGATCCTTGCTTAAAGAAAATAAAAGAGAAGAAAGAGGTCTAGGCAAGGGCGATGTGCTTTCCTGGATTCATGATGCCATTAGGGTCAATCAGGTTCTTGAGGGACTTCATGGTGTCGATAACCACGGAGGACTTTGAGAACTTGAGAAACTTGCCCTTGTGCGCACCCAATCCGTGCTCAGCAGCAACAGAGCCGCCATGGCCGCCAACCCACTCGTACACCCACGGCTCCATTGCGCTCTCCACCACGCCGCCAAACTCGCGCGCAACAACCTGCAAGTGGATGTTGTCATCGCCGATGTGGCCGAATATGGTCACATCCTTGACCGGAGCATCGGGCACATTGTAGAGGCCGGCGTCCTGGAGATGCGCCTTGACGGCAATAAGCAGTTCGTGCTGGTGTCTGGACGGCAGACTGAAGTCGTAGACGTGCATGCATCCGCTCTTGCCGTGGGCCTCGGCCATCTGCGACCGGAACAGCCACGTCTGCTCCATCTCCTGCGCATCGCTGAAAACCCGCGTCTCGTCAACCAGGTCTTGCTGGCGCAGGAGGCCCAGGAACACATCCATCTTCTCCGCATCGTGGCGGGCAAAGGAGCCCCTGGTCTCAATGAGCACGTAGAACTCGTGCGATCCGGCAAGAGGACTCGCGTAGCCCTCGTACTCCACCACGATCTCGTTGCACCGCTTCTCCCAGAACTCAAACGCCGACACAATCTCGCCCAACGCCTGGCGCGCAAGCACAAAGGCCTTCTGGATCCTGCCAAAGTCTTTCAGCCCAAGCACGGCTATCTGGGAGCACTGCGGCTTTGGCGCCAGAGCAATGGCCACGGCAGTGACCACGCCAAGCGTACCCTCGGCACCGATAAACAGCTGCTTGACATCGTAGCCCGAAGCATCCTTCTTTAGCGTAAACAGCGCATCCAGAACACGCCCGTCCGGCAGCACCGCCTCAACGCCAAGCACGGTTCCGTGCATTGAGCCATAGCGCAGATACCGCAGCCCGCCGGCGCTGGTGCTGACGTTGCCTCCAATCATGCACTTCTTCTTGGCGCCCAGATCAACAGGCATGATGTACCCGTAGCTGCGTACGTGGTTGTCCAGATCCTCCAGAACGCATCCTCCGTCCGCCACAAGCACGCCCGACACCTCGTCTAGCGCACGCACCTTGTTCATGTCGCGCAGACTGAGGATTATCTCGCCCTGCTGCGCCATGGCGCCCCCCGCCGTGCCGCTGTTTCCTCCCTGCGTGACCACAGCAATTGCGTTGCTGTTGCAGTGCTTCAGGACCCGAGACACCTGCTCCGTGGTGCTTGGAAACACCGCCACACTGGTGCTCCCAAAGTACTTTCCAAAGTGGTCGGTGTTGTATTCCGACCCAAGCGGCCTTTCGCCGTGGACGATCCGTGCGCCGGTGCTTGCAAAGAACTCTATGTCTGCAGATGACACGGGTCTGTGCTATGGAGACTGAGACGAAGTGTGTGGAAGGTAAGGCAAATATGTCCGCCGGAAGCATTAGCATGCGTGTTCTGTGCTTGATTCTGGAATACATGTCTGTGCATCTCCGCACATAGTGTCTGACTATCTTACCTTTTGCGGCTCCGAAGCGGTAGTTATCTGGGACATGTTTGCGTTCTAGATGAAAAAAGGAGTAGACACAATATCAATACGGATTGATGGTATGATAAAGATAGAGATAAGGAGGAGAAGGAAGAATCAAGCAAAACCACATCCGGCGCAATAGCTCCCCTCTTATACTATCCACAATCTCGGCCGAAACCCGCTTGAATAAAGTTAGGGAAGAAAGAAACCCCGGCGTAGGCGTCTCAGACCGCTATGACCAGCAATTCCAGAGCTGGCCCAAATGCAGAACAGAGAAAGAAGTATGAACGGGATACACATCATCTTACTGGTCCTCTGCGCGTGAGTGGTTGGGACATCCGGGCGGATCCTGTCCCTATGACCGGCTACAGCGCCTAGGCTCCGTTTTCCGTACGAGTAGCTATCTGCTCCTGTGACTGCGATGGCCTTCCCACGCGCACATCCTCCTCCTCAATTCGGCAACAAAAAGGCGCGAGATACGCTGCCGGTCGTACGGGGACACAATCCCTCAGTTCCCTTGGTTCATATTTGCATCAAGGGGCAGGCATGGCAGCCACTGTTTCAGGTGTTAAGTGTTTGTCAACTTGGACTGGGTTTCTGGCGTTAGCCTTGAAAGTCACGGAACAGAAGCAATGCACATCTCCGGAAGTAAACGGCTGTTTGTAATGGGCTTCCCGTGCTCTTTGCTCACGGAAATGTCAGGAACCGTGCATCCAATACTCACAAACACGGCTGCATAGCAAATATTACATGCATTTTGTGCTCTTTCTTCCTCACTATGATCTCCTTGCAGAACATTTGTATGCTGCAATTTGAAAGTTAGTTTTGAGTTTCATGTTGTCAAAAAGATGGATATTAAGCGATAAGGTTCCACGTGTCGTTCGTGCTGCAGCGCGCACTTTAAAAGAGTCACCACCCAGCACAAGTCTGAATGTCCAAATACATCCTTCTTCACAAAATACAGCGTCATTCCAAAGGTGGGGAAAAAGAAACGGGAGTTGTTCAAAAAAGCAAGTGGTACCACTTGGCCATGCCAATCAATTAGAAACTCTAACAACCGAATGGTACCTTGATAACAGCAGCAGTAAACGGACGCTCCTGCCTTGGGTTTGTGCGCGGATGCTTAATAATAACAGTCTCACAAAACAGGCTTTCTTTTCCAAAATAATCTGCCCGCTTATTTTTCAGGGGTGATGAGGATGGGAGAGAAAAAAGCAGTCAGAAGCGATGGTGACTCAGAGGCAGGAAAAAAGGAAAAAATCTATTGCCAGCCTGCCTTTCTTTTGCTTTTCCCCTGAAAATCGTCTTCCGCCGTCCCGATGTTTCTCCTTCCGTAACAGCACGACGGCTGCCGTTGTAGCCCACCCGTCTGCTATAAATACCAACGAGCGCACCCTTTCCTTTTTCTTCTTCCAATTCTCTGCCAGCATCTTTTGCCTATCAATCACATCTCTTTATCTCACCTTTTACTCTCTCTCCACTTTCTCCATCTCCCCCCACTCTTGAACGGACCTATTCTATTTGGTCTCGTTTTTTTTATTTCTTGGAGATCGCTTATTACACCTAGCTCTAGCTTGCTTAGAAAAAAATTGCTTTCTTCTTGTCCTTATTCTTCTTCTCTTATCTTGGAATAAAAGGCTCTTTTCTCTTTATACTCGAAAACCTCCAAATTGATTGAAGCCTTATCATATACGATTTTCAGCAGTGAACAGGCGCCATATACTTTGATAACAATGCCACAGACTCCAAAGATCTCGAATCCCCTGGATAAACCTATACTGGTCCTCAAGTTTGGCGGAACCAGCGTTGGCAAGTTTATCCAGAACATCTGCGCCCAGATCATCCCGTAAGTGCTCTTCTCTGCTGTCTTTGCATACAACTCTGAGAAACATTCATAGAATATCAGGAAAATTGGTTGTTATTTAGACTCACAAAAAAATGCTTGCTTATTGCATGCACGCTGGTGGTATCTGTCTCGCATCTGATGCCGCCATCAAACTCATCCGCTATTCGCTGGATTGGTGCCGAGTGGCTGCATGCTCTCTTTCTCTCTTTTGCAGCCACACGTTTGTTAACAGGCGAGTCATATTGTGGTCCCTGCTGTGGTATCTTTCCATCTGCTATCCGATTCTTCTACAACAGAAGAAAGAAACAATCACAAACGTACCAAGACACGGATCAAACCAAAACAACAGAGCCATATGTAATTGCTCACCAAAAACTAATGACTAATGAAACAATCAAACAATTTCTTTTCACGTCTTTGACCGCTCCTTTCTTCTGATATGAGCCTATCTGTAGAAACCTTCTCAAAACCCACCGCGTGATTGTCGTTTGCTCTGCGCGCAGCACCGATGTGAAGGCCAAAGGCACCACTACACGGCTAGTCAAGGCCTCTGACGCCGTTCTCAGCGATGCTTCTGCAGACTACCAGCAAATTGTCCAAGATATCCTGGACGACCATCTGGAAGCAGTTCAGCAAAACATCGACGATGCGACTATCAAGAAGGATCTTTCGGAAAGTCTTTCAAACGTATGCCGTCGCCTCAAGGTCTTTCTCGAAGCAGCCGAGGTCATCAATGAAGTATCTCCAAAATCAAAGGACATCATTATTGGTACTGGCGAGAAGCTGGCCTGCGAATACGTTGCCGCTGTTTTGCGCGACAAGGGCGTTGATGCTACATATGTTAACCTTGAAAAGGTTATCGATCGCTACTTTGATCCGAGCCATCTGGACCAGAAATTCTACGACTATCTGTCCAAACGGCTTGCACAGGTGGTGGACGAGTGCGATAGCGGTAGCGTGCCTGTGGTAACCGGATACTTTGGCCCCTGCCCTGGAAGCATTCTTTACAGCATTGGGCGCGGATACACCGACTTGACGGCTGCTCTGATTGCCGTGGGAGTTGGTGCACAGGAACTGCAGGTTTGGAAGGAGGTCGACGGGATATTCACGGCCGATCCGCGGAAAGTGCCGTCGGCGCGGCTACTAAAAATCATCACGCCCGAGGAAGCGGCCGAGCTGACGTACTATGGCTCTGAGGTGATCCATCCGTTCACGATGGAACAGGTTATCCGGGCGTCGATTCCGATCCGAATCAAAAATGTGCAGAATGCAGAGGGCGCTGGA
>JANBOK010000239.1:0-19695 GCA_027595805.1 Coemansia sp. Benny D160-2 | reverse complement strand
TCTCCTTTTGCTTGGCATGGCCTGGTTGTGCTGTTCCGGTTCTAGCTCTTGTCAGACAGACACTAGCTAGAGCGTCTTTGGTTGGACTTTCGGCGCCGCCAAGCCGTTTGATTATGCGAAGAGGAATATACGCGCTTGCCGGAGGTTCCATTTTCTCTGCCCAAATCCCCCTTATATTTCCGCGCATACTCCCCTCCTTGTTACTCTGAAGATTGCATACTAATATCTGATGGCTCTTTCTCTCCACGAACACCATCCTTGGTCTATACATGCGGTTCTTTTGTCTCTGTAGGTAAGGATCAATTTGCAAAAGTAGTCGCTTTTTATTCGAGATGTTGGATGTCTTAGGGTGGGGCTTCCTTTTTTTTATTCCGCAAGCCCAAAGCAGGGCACAATGCGCACCACTTGTCGCTCTGGTTGTCTCTCTGGTTGTTGCTCTTTTTGTGGGAAGCAATCGTCGTGTCATGCTGGCAATGCACAACAAACGCAGCCAAAAGAAAGACCCGACTTCCAAAACGCTCCATCTCGCTCTTGTTTTGCCCAGCTCCTCACTGGGCTAGGCTGAGTATTTCCTATGGCAGGCAAAACGTCCGATGCAAACAGCAGTCATAATCGATTTCTCTCCTCGGCAATGACCGAGGGCATCAATGGTGCATGCAAACATGTCCTATGTCTTTTTTTCTACCTCTGACAAATCTTGCTTGCCGCCTTTTCCTTTGCATTTCTCACCCTGATGGACCACTGGCTCTTACGCTGCCTTTCATTATTCAGATATGGCGGAGCAAAAGGAAAAGAGGCAAAGTCTAGCCCTGAGTGATGCACCGCCCATCATCCCGTCTGTCTCTGCTTGAAGACAGGCCTCCCTTTGCACTACATCTAGCCAAATTGCACAGGACGCGAACATTGCTGCCGTTTGCTGGCCGTATCTTCAGAAAAAAGGAGGGCGGGAGCGTGCATTTGGGGAGCGCAAAAACAAGACTCGCAACCACGCTTCTTGCCTGTCATAATCACCTGTGCTTTGCGACATGACCCATGCTGTGCTGCCAGACTCATGTCTCAAATGAGCAATGGAAAAGGCTGCCTTTGTGTGTGGCATGTCCCGCGTATTTAGACGAGCAATGCGCACTATGTGCAGCATTCACATACCCGTGCGCCTGTTGATGGGATGATTGTTCGCACCACAGCCTACGTTTTTTTTCGCGCTGCTTTTGGCTGCTACTGCCTGAGGGAGCGAGCAATATCAGCACTTCCAAATGCCACCTTCACCACTACTGCCTATATGCAATTTTATCTTTCTTCTGTGCTGTTTATGGCCCACACTTCTCTCTGTTCTGGCGCCGAAACCGAGCACGCAAAAAAGAAAACTGCTCAAGACATGATGGAATTTCATGTGTACGTTTCGTGTACACTGCGTTAGTCTCATCTTTTCCCCTCCTTTTCACCCATCCACACGCCCACCCCGCATTTACTACGTTTTGCTTTTCTTCTTTGCGGGCGCCATTTGCCTCCTTCCCATCCTATTTCAGGGCTACACGCCAGCTCAGACAAGCAAACCAAAAAATAGCTGGCTGACTGGATATGAAATGCCTTTTTTAAACTGAAAAAAGGGGGGATAGCAAACTTATATTGCAATATGACGGAGATGGCGGCGGTGCTTGTGCCCGCTTTCCCGCAGTCTATCTCGCCCAGCGTTGAAACAGAAGCACACATTGCTGCTGTAATGAAAGCGAAAATGAGCGCTTGATGCAGCCTCAACTCCCCTTTGCCAAACCACCACTTGCAGGACAAATGGAGAAGTGATGGTTACGGCCTGGAAGAAACGCAAAGCGATATACACGCTTTTCTCTATTCCATCTGCCCATTCAACAACTAGGCTGTCAGCGGCCGAGAAAGGCCCAGAGTGAGCAACCGCCCCATCATCCATACTTTTTCTCTTTATTTCTCCTCCGTCCAGCCGCTGTCTTCAATGTATTTGAAAGTCTCGATATCCACCACTACTCTCTCTCTCCCCCTCCCTCCATCTCTCCTGCCTCTCGTCCAGGCAATATCCCGGCGCTCGAAAGGTCCATCTCTACACACACTCTTGCAACTCTGACCCGCACTACTCTGCGAGACAGAGAGGCTAGCAGCTGAATAATAATATATCAGCTTCCCCAGCATCCCCCATTTTCTTGTATTTTTCTCTCCCTTTAATTGAACGCCTATCTGTCTCTCTTGTTTGTCTGTCTATCTGAATGTTGTGCGCGGCAGCATACATAGATTGGACACTCGCCTATATTTCTTCTATTCTGCCTATTTGCGGAAGGCACCCACATGCCTGTCAACTTTCTGACGTGTTGGCCTTGCTCATACTTTGCTTTCTACTGTATTTCATCTAGGACTGGTGAAATATAAAGGCCCCATCAGCTTCTAATTTCTTATATTACCGTTTTCTGAGCGTTGCTTGTCGTGCGGCACTCTAAACCAGCTTTCTTTTTTTTTCCCAGCAAAATCTAACTTATTCCACCATATTAATTCTTTTTTATCTCTTTTATCTTGCCGCGCAAGTAGGAGATTCTGGGTGTATCAACATATTGCAGCATTGCGTTTGCCGCCAACAGTTCTTCCGCTTAAGCAAGCGCTTATATCTCCACAACCGCATACATGCCTGGCACCAGAGTCGATATAAAGGGTGCCGGACTTTATGCGCGGCACGTACATCCTCCCCGAACAGCACCACAGGCTTCAGACGAGGTCATTGTCATCCACAGCGATTCCAGCGAGCCCGAGTCCGACAACTATTATAGATATTATCAAGAAACAACAGCCTTCAGCAGCTCGACAATGGACTTTGGCGGATATTCCTCGCATGTCCGCGGAAAGGCCTCATTAGCCTCACAGTATGCTTCGCCACAATCTGCATTCGACACACGCACACACGCCAACGGTAAGAATAAAACAGCCTGGTGCATTATGCGGATGCTTTCTGTCCTTTTTTCCCCCTCTGAAATTATTGTCCATCTCCATGTTTTTTTGTGTGCCTGCTCGCTTTCCTGCCTTGAATGCCAGAGGAGGGCGGGTTTGCCACATTCGCCTTCCTCCCTCGTTTCCCGCCTGTCCAAACCACAATGCTTTTGATGGCTGAGAAAGCGTTTGCAGACAACATTTCCTTGTATCCAACTTCTGCGATGCCGTTCTTCTCTCCTTTCATTAGAGAGGCGCTTGGCTTTTTCCAGTGCCGGAATCGGCACACAAACCACCCGCCCACTGTCTACGCTCTTTGTGCCATTTCATCTGCGCTTTTGTTAGACAGAAAGAAAAAGGAGCAGCGCGAAAGGGGAGGGGGCAAGGGAAACATGGAGACTGCTTGAAAGGGGAGCGAAAAGGGGGGAGGGAGTGTGGATAGCCGCCATAACAGTTTCCTTTTTTAAACTCCTTCGCGCAACGCTCCGGCTTGTCGCACACAGATGGGATACGAGTACGAGGAATCTTTTTGCGACGCCCAGCGCATAACCATCCCTCTCGCTCCCTCCTATTTGTGCGCCCTTCGCCAGGCTCCCTTTTGTCGCCTTTTGTTCTTTTTATCAACAAAAGGGTAAAGTGGGGAGTAGTGTCTGGGAAAGATACTATTGCGAAAAAGCGAATGGCTGTCTCGCAGGGCGTCAGGCAGGCCGCCTTTGCCATCCAGTCGGTCTGAGAGTTGAATGCATTTCTTGCTTGCTCGTCTTTGCCAGCATGTCCTGTTTCCTCTCCCCTCTACCCTAACTCATTTCAAGCAGGAGAAAGGCGTGCTTTATGTTGCTTCTACTTTTAAACCCTCGAAAACAGATATCACTTGAGGCCCGCGCCTTTTCCTCTCCTCCTCTCCTCCTATTTCCTATATTCGTCCATTCGCTCTCTCACTCATTAATTTTCTTTCCAACCTTATTCTCTTGGTTGTTCTGTCACATCGCTGCTAAATCCGCACATACACGTCTTTCGCATTAATAGGGGATACAGCAGCAACGCCGAATGCTGCATCTGGCGCCTCATCGTCCACATCCTCGTCCACTTTAACCATAGTCAGCGCCCTGCAGCAGCCAATGATGCGCCCCCCAAACAACACAGAATCCGCCGCCAACAACAGCGCCGGCATGGCTGAGGACAGCATGCACGAGTCGTCTCCGCGGCCAAAGCATCGCTACTTGACACGGTCTGTTGCCCATAACGCTGCGCGGATAAAGCAGGAGCAGCACCAGCCTACTGATGCGTTCAGCCAGCACCAATATGGCGCAAGTGACACGACGGAAGACATTGACATTCTCCGCGGCATCACCTCCAGATTCACATTTGAGCAAACACAGCTACCACGCATTGCAGAGGCGGTCGCCTCTGGACAGACAAATCCTTACTATATGATGACGGCGGCCAACGAGCAGCGCCAGCAACCACAGACATGGACGTCAACTGCCCTATACCAGGCAGCACGGGCGGTTGCCGCCGCCGCAACTACAGCGTCAAACACACAGCGGCAACAGCAGCAGCAGCAGCAGCACGTACAGTCTGTGTCTGGCGTCAACCCTGTGCTGACGACGCTTCAGACGGTTTCGACAGAGCAGACGGGTTCTTCTAACGCTGTTGCTCCTCCGCCTGCGAAACGGCGCAGAAACGCAGCAGCAGCCACTGCGACAAAAACAACAACCACCCAGCAGCGAGGCGGTGCTCGCGGACGTGCCGGCCAGCGCAACAAACAGCAGCAGGTAAGTGCCCTTTTATACGAAATGATGATGGTGCACTGCCGCCATACCCTGGCGCGGCGTGTCAACTGTTAATGTATGCGATGTTCCAGACCCTTTCTGGTAAAGGTCTGTTTTGTCTCTTCCTCTTTCTCGGCCCAAGCACTGCCACCATCCCATATTGCATTTATGCATGTATGGCAGACAAGCGCCTCCTACACTCTGCCACAGATGGTGGCTCTGCCCATCTTGTTCATGCCATGAAATGCTGTGAAATATTATGGAATGTCAGCTCTCCCATGTTTTGACATTTCATTTATTCCTCTTGTTGCAGGCGGGGGGGGCCTCCACAAAATTAAGAAAGCTGGCTGCGCAGAATGCTCACGGCGTGTTGGTCCAAAGGTCTCTCTCTCTTTCTCTGCGCAAGGCCTGGGGTCTAGACTCCTTCTCGGAAGAAAAGAAATATGGCGTTTTTTGTTTGTGCAAACCACACTCCGCTTGTCGGAGCTGAGCTCATGTCACCAAAATCGGCAAGGCTTTCCTGAGGTTGTGCTACATTCATGGGATATACTGTCCACACAAACAGTTTGCGTCTATTCTTTCAAGCGAACCCAGAGGTAGTGGAGTGGTTGGTTGGCCAACTCCCCCCCCAATTGCTCCTTCTTGGTGGCTATGTGACACATGCTTTAATCTAATGTCGTACAGCCGGCAAGAAGTATCGTGTAATTTTGCAGCCATCCCTTGCCGAGTTGTTTGTTCAAGACCTTTTCCATGGCAATGCTGCCAAACAAAATCCTAGGCTGGGCCAACCAGATCTCACCGATACAACACTATCGCTCACAAACAATTGCCCCCTATCACCACACACGCCAGCATTTTGCGAGCATTTGTGCCATAGCATAGCAGCTGTGCTTTTCCAGCTCTCTTGGTCAAGTGAAGGAAGAGTGTGTGAGTTGTCGCTTGCGATGTGCCGCACATCTACCTTTTTTTGCCCAGAAGACTAAATGACATGTTGTAGTGGGCGAACAAGCCTAGCTTTTGTGAATGGAATGTCTTTTTTCTTATTTCTATTTCATTTATTCTGCTCTATTTCCACCGTACTCTTTTTCTTTCATCTGCTTGCTTTCTATTATCTTCGCTCTGTATTTCTGTATTGCCTGGATGTTTAATAGTGTCTTCTTGCATCAAAAGTACTAATTAAGTGCTCTTTTTTGTTTTCTGGCCTTCAATTTCTCTGCTCTGCCTTCAAATTCTCGTCTTCATCCAATGTCCGTCATCTCTTTTGTCACTTCTCTTTTCCGGTCTCGGAACAACCATGTGGGATCAAACAACATTGCCTCAACATCCAAAACGTCGCTTCAATCATCGAACGATTCTGGAACAACCCTGAACAATGACAAACCCTCCAAACGAAACGACGCTCTACCATCGAAACTCCACATCGGCAAACATCCTCCACCAACGGTTAAAAAACCTGCGGATGTGTCTAAACCACAAATCCATCATGCAAACTACGACGACCAACGGAACGATATCCGCAACATCTATCCATCTACCAAAACCAATCCGCGCCCGTTTCAACCGAAACCGCGATATATCGACAACAACAACGAAAAACATTTGCGAAATGTACAGCAGAAGGCCGAAGCTCCTTGCGACGACCGCGAGGGCCACTTTATTGTGGTACCCGGCCGCGAGTTTACTTCGCGCTTCAAGATCCGCCGCCTGCTCGGCCAGGGCACCTTTGGCAAGGTCATGGAATGCGATGATCTTGCTTCTGGCCGGCTGGTTGCGGTCAAGGTCATCCGTGCTGTTCCGAAATATAGAGATGCAGCGAAGATTGAGACGCGTGTACTGCAGACGCTGGAACGCAATGACCCAGCAAACATCTACCAATGCATCCACCTGAACGAGACTTTTGACTATCGCAACCATGTGTGCATGGTCTTTGACTTGCTTGGCCCCAGTGTGTTTGACTTTTTGAAGGAAAACGAGTTCCGTCCCTTTTCACTGCACCACGTCCAGCTGTTTGCGGAGCAGCTTCTGCGCAGCGTTGCTTTCCTCCACAGCCTGAACCTGGTGCATACTGATCTAAAGCCAGAGAACATTCTTCTGGAGAGCGGCGAGTACGACGTGGTGCCCTTTGGCAACAGCCAGATGGTCAAGACCCGCATGCTCAAGTCAACCAAGATTAGACTGATTGACTTTGGCAGCGCGACTTTCAACAATGAGTACCACTCGCAGGTGGTGTCGACCAGACACTACCGTGCACCCGAGATCATCCTGAATCTGGGCTGGTCGTTCCCTTGCGACATGTGGTCCATCGGCTGCATTATATTAGAGCTTCTGACTGGCGAGGCGCTGTTCCAGACGCACGACAACAACGAGCATCTTGCAATGATGGAGGTTGTTGTTGGAAAAGCACCAACGCACATTGTGCGGTCTGTCTCCAGCGACCTACGCTCGCGATTCTTCCGCTCCAATGGGACTGCGCGCTATCCGACCGCTGAGAACACTCGCCAGTCGCAAAAGGGCCTGCGCTCGATGCGCCCGTTGAGCCAGCTTGTTAATCCGTCAACCAACCCGATCTATGCCAACCTGCATGATCTTCTCTTCCGGCTCTTGCAGTATGACCCTCAAGCGCGTATCACAGCAAAGGAGGCGTGCAACCATCCGTTCTTCCGTTATCGCGTTGGGCCTGACGGACGTCTTATCAACAAGCTGCCAGCAGCAACTCCTAGTCATGAGCAGCAGCAGCAGCAGCAATCGTATAGCGGTGTCACAAGCCCGAATGCTGACTCTGTGGCCCTATCAGCTGCATATCGCTCGAACCGTCCGTCGTTTCAAACTGCGGCTGCTGCAAATCCGATGCAGTTGAATCCTTCATCGGCTGTCGCTGCCCATGCCTCGGACCCCCATATTCATGCTACCGCTGGTGGCAAGATGGCAAGGCTTCCGCCAATTCAAACCCAGCTGGCAGACTACAACAATACCTATGCCTCTTCCAACAATCTGAGTTCTCAGCCCCAGCAGCATTATGGCCATGTGCCTATTGTTTCTGGTGGCACGGCGAGTGGCCATATGAGCAGCGCCTACCAAGGGCACTACTATCGCGACCAGCAGCAGCCCCAGAAGGTGCCGTCTGCTGTGGGGACTGCCCCAAGCACTGCATACAATTCTGCTGGCGACTATCCTACTTACCAGACTCCAAACCACTATCATTATCCAAGCAGCAGCGTCCAGCAGTCGCAACAGCAGCAGCAGCAGCAGCCAAGTGCTGGGCAAAACGTGCGCATCTATACAACCGACGGCCATCAGTGGCAGTATGTGAATGGCACAAATGGCCCTGCTCCCACCACTCCGTTGTCGGCGCAAGGCAGTAACGCGCACTACGCCTTCTCGGTTCAGCAGCAACCTCAACAATACCAGCAGCAGCATGTTGTGGAGCAGCAGACGGCCAGTGGGTTTGCTACGGCATCCTCGCAGACCAGGACGGACGGCAAGCGCAAAGCTGGTGCTCCTATTGACAGCGGATACTTTCCTGATGTGCCCTTTTCCGCTTCAGACTGCAACAGCGGCAGCTACTTTTCCAGCGGCAGCGGATACACGAGCCCCAACATCGGCGGCCATTTACCGGGCTCGCTTTCCTTGAGCCAGAGACAGCAAAACCAGGTGATCCCGAGGAACAACTTTTCATCAGGCCCATCGTCCTTTGCCGGCACGTCATCGTCAAGCTCTGCCAATGTTCCGCTGAGCTCCATTGCTAGCAAGGGTTTTAATCTGCCGCCGCTGAATTCGCATGTGTCCCAGCAACAGCAGCAGCAGCAGCAGCAAAACGGCGGTGCATTGCCTTCATACTACCAGCAACGCTACCAGCAAGCAAATTCCTCCTTGTCCTCTACCTCGATGAGCGGCGCAGGCGGAAATAATGCCTCCTTGCATGGTATTGCAAATGGCAGCACCGTTCTGCCCCGCATGATCCCTATTGATTCCAACACCACGCCAACGCTGACCACAGCAACCACGGCTACTCCAACACCCGGATCGACATCGGCACAGCTCGGTGGGTCGCACAGCATGGATGCAAACGGGTCTATGGCCACCTCTGCATCGTCATCAGCGATGGGGAATGGGCTGATCACAAACGGCTCCTCCGTTTCTGGGGCAGGATATCCGGGCTCCCAGAAGCACTCTGCTGGCCGCATTCTTCCGTCGCTGGCGGTTGCTCAAGGCAGCAGCAACTCGACCCCGCACATGGGTGCCATCAACAGCGAGTTTGCACGCACCAGCATTGCAGACACAATGCAGCAGCAGCACCAGCAAAAGCAGCACCAGTACCAGTACCAGTACCAGCAACATCGGTACCCGCCTGTTTCTTCGGGCGCCGCCACCCCACAGCAAGCCGTGTACCAGCAGCTTGCGTCAGCCTCGCCGATGCTCTTGCAGCCCGCACAGGTGTCGTCCGCCAGAAGCAGCTTCTATCCGCAGCTGCCTTCGGCTCAGTCGCTGATGCAGCACCAGCACCAACATCTTCCTCAAACTCCCCCAGGCCACGGCGGCATTCCACTGGATCATCGCAGCCACCCCCACCACTACGCCCAGTACAACTTTGCTGCACCCCAGCAGTAAGAGCAGCACTCTTCCCTATAGAACACAAGTGCGTTTGCTTGCTTGCTTGCTTGTTTGGTGTCATCTTTTCTGGTGTGTTGCTTCTCCCCTATCGTAGACAACTAGAGCGCACATATATTCTTTTCTCTATCTCTCTTGTACAGCATCATCCATTTTATCCTATTCTTTCGTTTTCTTTTATGCCCGTAGTATTAGTATTAGTATTATACAGTTTTCTTCACCTCAATTGTTTTTGTAAAAAAAAACCATTATCACTTTGAATTTTCAGATTATACATTTTGCCTGACAAGCAAGTTCAAGGGCTTTTGATCCACAATAAAAATACAAGATCATCGCCAACATTTTTTCATCCCTTTCTCTCCTCCTACATTATTCTTGCTAGTGATTTTGATCTACTTATTTGACGCTACTATATCTCACCAGCACCGTCTATACATACCTCGTAATGTCTGAACCCGAGGCGACCACTGCCTCTGCATCCGGCACTATAGGATTGAGCAACGCCGAGGATGATGCCACAGGTTTTGGCTCCATGTTCCAGGCGCCCGAGGGGTTTTACCAGGCACATCCCGAAGAAAAGGTGGTTGTATTTGAGCGCAAACCAGAGCTCGTTGACAGCCAGACGGGCTTGCGCCAGGTGCGACTGAACCTCCTTGGATCGCATCCGCTCTGGGGCCACTATCTGTGGAACGCAGCAAAGACATTTGCAAACTATCTGGACGCGCACAAGGACATTGTTCAGGGGAAGAGCGTGCTGGAGCTGGGCGCGGCAGGCGGATTGCCTTCGCTCATTTCTGCGGTAAACGAAGCCTCACGCGTGGTGGTCACGGACTACCCGGACCCCGATCTGATTGAGAACATCAGAAAGACGGTAGCCATGAACATGCCACAAAAGCTGGAGGATCGCAGCGTCATTGTCGACGGGTTCAAGTGGGGCCATGAGATCGAGAGGATCCAGAAGCTCGCCCCCGATGGCTGCGATGCGTTTGATGTGCTGATTCTGTGCGATCTTGTGTTCAACCACTCGGAGCACGACGGACTACTGCGGTCGGTAAGCCGGCTGATGAAGAAACCGAGCGTGGATGGATCTGGCGGTGGCGGCGGCGGCGGCGAGGCGTACGTGTTTTTCACGCACCATCGCCCGTGGCTGGCTGACAAGGACATGCAGTTTATTGAGCGGGCGCAGAAGGAGCTGGGGCTGGAGGCTGTACGCATCGTTGAGGAGCACACGGGAGTCATGTTTGAGGAGGATCCGGGAGATGCCAAGGTGCGTGGCACAGTTCACGGCTTCCGTCTGACGTATCCGACGTGTCCTGTGCAAGAAATAAGCTGATTTTGCTTGTATTGTAGGATGCCTGCAATAAAGAAAAAAAGTTCTGGTAATCACAAGTCGGCTTGTATAGAAACAGTTGTGATTATGATTACGATTATGATTTCGAGGTTCTTTTTTTTTTACTTTTTTTGAGCATCCCAGTCACTGAAAGCTTTTTGCTTCTTCATTTTTAGGGTTCCTTGTCTTTTCTTTATACTCCAAACAGCATCTATCTATAGAAATTAACCTTGTTGGTCGCTTACGAACCTTTGGCACTATTTGTGATATGGCTGTCGATATTCGCCAAACAGCAGACGTGCCTCACGGCAACAGTGATGCCGCTTCCATCGTTGACCAAATAGACGAGGATTACAGCGAGGAATATGCAGAGTCGGAGGGCTATTCGGATGGTGAGGCCGACATTGGCACCGACGACATTCTGGGGTACACCGAGGATTGGGGCGACAACGGAGCCGATTTTACCAAGCAGTATAACAGGATGCGGCGACAGATACAGGAGCAGGCGAGTGGTGCTCCAAAGGCGTTGCTGTCTAGCAGCGGCAAAGACGCCTTGGCAAGCAGTAACGGCACAGCCAGCACAAAGGACGGCGGCACCGGCCTTAAAAGCGTTGACCTGAGCAAGTATTCGAGCCGCATCAAGCTCGATGAGTTTAATGGCGTGTCGGATGTAAGAGCGGGGACTGTGGGCGTTGGCGGCGGTCGCAAATCCAGCGGCGTGTCTACAGCGCAGCGCAAGGACAAGGCTGACAGAGCAACCACGGAGCAGGTGCTCGATCCGCGTACACGCATTATCCTCTTCAAGCTTCTGAACCAGGGCGCCATATACGAGATCAATGGCTGCATCAGCACCGGCAAGGAGGCCAATGTCTATCATGCAGTAACCGAGAATGGCGAGCACCGGGCGATCAAGATCTACAAGACCTCAATCCTTGTGTTCAAGGATCGCGACCGCTACGTGTCCGGCGAGTACCGGTTCCGGCACGGATATTCGAGACACAATCCGCGCAAGATGGTGCGGCTGTGGGCGGAGAAGGAGATGCGCAACCTCAAGCGTCTCTACAACTCTGGGATTCCCTCGCCAAACCCGCTGATTCTTCGGCAGCATGTTTTGGTGATGGATTTCCTGGGCAGCTCTGACGGAGTAGCATACCCGCGGCTAAAGGACGCGACTATCAGTGCCAGCAGGTTTCCGAAGCTGTACTACCAGCTGGTCAGAGATATGCGCGTTCTTTATAACACCTGCCACCTGGTCCACGCCGACCTCAGCGAGTACAATATCCTCTACAACAACAAAAAGCTCTACATAATCGATGTGTCGCAGTCCGTCGAGCACGACCACCCGTACGCACTTGATTTCCTCCGCCACGACTGCAACAACGTGAACGAGTTCTTCCGGAAGCGCGGGAATGTGCGCACGATGTCGCTGCGTCGGCTGTTTGAGTTCATCACGGATCCGACCATCGGTACTGCCGAGACTGAGGTTGATAGAGCGCTGGACGGTATCAAGGATGAGATGGATGCGATCTCGGACGACACCTTGTCCAGGATGCGTGAGGACGACGAGGTTTTCAGGCAGTCGTACATTCCCAGGACGCTCAACGAGGTGATTGACTACGAAAGAGATGTGCAGAAGGTCAATGACGGGAAGTCCGACGAGCTGATCTATCACAAGCTTGTGAGGCTAAAGCTTTCGGAGGCCAATGTGCCAGAAAAGAGGAATGCGCTTGAGCCATTGGAGGAAGAGAAAGAAGAAGAGTTGGGAGTGGCGGTTGCGGATGAGGATGATAAAGAAAAGCAACGAAAGCCTGCAGATTTGCTTGTTCCTGCCAACAGTGCATTAGATGGCGCTGTTGCATCTGAACCAACAGGTCCTGCAAACGGCGATAGTGAAAAGAACATCGAATATAACCGCAAAGATGACCGTGATAGTAACACCGATGACAACGGCGATAGCCAAAGCGACGATGAAGATGAAGATGACGAGGACGATGAGTTGGATCCCGCAAGCGGCGGCGGCGGCAAGAAGAACGAAAGCAAGGAGGAAAAGCGGGAGCGCAAGCAGGCGGTCAAGGAGGCCAAGCGCGAAAAGCGCAAAACCAAGATGCCCAAGGCTGTCAAGAAACGCAAAGAGCGCGGAAGCAGTGGCAGGAAGACAAAGTGATTATTTGTTAATTTCGATTATCGCCTAATCTAGCCCTTTTTTTTATCTTTGTGTCTAACATCACTTGCATTTCTGTGATAAAGAAAGCCCTGGATTATTTTCTTTGGTTTCTCCTTGCTCTATTTTCCTTCTTGCTTCAATATAAATAATTTTATGCTTGTTATTGAATTGAAGGCTCTTTTTTCATTAGATTATTCTTGTTAAATTCAACAAGCATGCTTGCTTCGCTTAGGAAGAAGCTTCCTGGACGGAAGGCATCCATCTTTTGGGGAACCGTTTTTGGCACAGTCGGGTTTTACCAGTACAACAATCGCGAGAGCAAGAAGCGGATGGACTACTACTGCAAGCGGGCAGAGGCAGCTGCGAACGAGACGATTGGGGCTCTGGACACGCCGCGCAAAGTGCATGTCTACATTGCGGTGCCGATGGGCGAGCTGGGAACACGCAAGGCAAGGCTTCACTGGGAACAATACGTGCTTCCTGTGTTTGTTGCAGGCGCACTTGACTATGAGCTGACCTTGGTCAACGACACAGAGACAGACAGCGATGGCGGCAACGAAAGAGTGATTCGCGGGAAGGTGCACACCCTTGTTGCCGATGAGATTAAGGAGCGCAGGCGCAAAGAGATGGAGAAAGATAATGAGGAGCTGAGGCTGTGGCGGGCAGCGATTGACGAGCGCAAAAAGGAGAATGGGGAGAGGGTGAGAAGGAACAGACTAGGAGCGTCGGGTGAGAGTAGGCAGGAGCTGGATCTTAGCAACTGGAAGCCCGAGCCTTATCCGGGCACGATGGATATAGTGGCAATTGGGCGTGAGACGTGGGTAGAGGTGATCAATGGCATCAACGATGGCGCGGTGGGATCGCTAAACTACACAATCCCCCCACTTGTGCCTCTGGATTCGGAGGAGCAGGAAATGAGGAACAATGCGGCCGAGCGCAAGATTTCAACAGACACGGTTGTCGGATCTGCGTCACCGGATTCCCCACATGACGAGGGAGGCGCAGACGGAACCAAAGTGCAGGTCACAGACACCGCCGGCACCATTGTTGCTGCGGGGCCAGAGATGGCTGTTCCCCAGCCGCTGCCTATAACGGTGGACTATGATCGCTATAGGGGCAATGATGCGGAAAACAAGACCGCAATATCTGCAAAGCTTCCAGCAGTGGCGTACATTTCGCATATGAATATAACGGGATGGAGCAATATGCCTCTTAGAATATGGAACTTTTTCCACAACCAGCAGAACGTCGACCAGTATTCGCAGCAGGCGCTGCAGGTGGTGTTTGAATCGACAAAGCGCGCAGCACACGGGGCCGAAGAGCTTGAAGACATGGGCAAGGCCGAAGAGACGACGGTCGGATGGGAGGGCCAGGAGCGCATTGATGTGGTGATCAGCCCTGCTGTGGCTGGAAGCCTGCATGTCTATGATACCCAAAACGACACCGCGCCCCATCTTCCCAGCGAAGAGCACATCCCGGAGCAGAACTAGCAGCAGCGTTTAGGCAACAAGAAAACCCAACAATGGCTGCATTCTGTCAATGGACGCTCGGTTTGGTATTGATTGTCACTCAGCCAATCTGTTTTATTTATAGACCAAAGCAAAGGCTTTATTCTTGTTTGGCTGGCGAATACACGGCAGCATGGAGTCCCTCTTTTTGGACATGGTTTAATCTGCACAATATGTGTGCCATGTAGCATGTTTATATGGAAAATCAAGCAGCTGGAGCGAAAGCGGATAATAGAGTGCCATTTGCTGCCACAGACCTTGGTGGCTTCCATTTGTCTCTGCGCAAACAATGTCATGAGTGACTAGCAAAAGAAAGAAGAAATGTATAGGCTTTTTGCTATAAAAACAGGTCAGCATTATTGAAGAGCCGGTGTAAATATCGAAAAAGCCATTTCAGCAAGGATGGATGCCAGACAAGGTTCGGCGTCTAATTGAGGACAAAGGGGGGAGTGTATTTCGCATATGAAAACACGGTGCCAGACGATGTCTCTTGTCTGTTCTTGTTCTCTTCCAAGAATGTGCTGCTGCAGAACCACAGCAAGCACCTGTCAATCCTGCTCCTTGTGCGCTTATAAGCTACCAAAAGGAACAGCGCCCTGGATGGATGCAAAGTCTTGGCGGCGCTGCCAAAACAAGCTTATTTAGGAGGCCAATAATCGAAACCCCGACCGACTGAGCAGGGGCAATTCAGCAACAAAAGGAAAGGAGGAGAAAGGGACGGGGCGGCACGAGCTAGAAAGGGGAGCAGCGGTTGAAAATCTTTGGCTGCTGCATAATTTCGACAATATGGTGACGGCAGGCGCAAGCAATGGAACGGCGTTTGAAAAAGAAAGAAAAAACAGGCTTGTTGCATAGCGGCAATACAAAATTATCCAACACCACCACTACACGTACGCACACAACATGTTGGCACAGCCAGCGAAAGCTGAGTCTATAAACCATGAAGCAGCAGCAGAAAAAAAAACAATCAGCCAAGGCAGCCAATCACAGACCGCAAGGGCGATTCAGGATCTCAGCGCGTGTGTTTTTGTTTGGGTTGTACAGGCTGCGAAAGGCTTATTCTTATGCTTTAGAAAAAGGGGGGGGGAGAGAGAAAGCGAAAGATTTTCTCCAGTATGCGCGATGCTGCCTGCACAAGCACTAGCTTTGGCAGTTCTTGCGTGAAGATCTGGCGAGTGTAAATTTATAAAGCAAATGCAACAAAAGGGCGGTAGTGTTGCTAAAACAGAAGAAGAAAAAGAAAAGAAAAAACCTGTCAGGCAGAAAATAGTTTTTTTTTCGTTGTCGTTGTCCTTGCCCACGCCGATTGGCAATCTCGGAGTCATACAGAAGCTGCCTCAGCAACAAAACAAATAAAAAAGCACCAGCGGTCGTCTCTCAGCTCTCCGCTGCCATATTCTATTTTCCCTCTTTTCTCTTCTTCTTATTCTTTCTCGTCCGCAAGCTGTCTTTCTCTTTTATTTTGCTAGCACCTCGTATTTTCTGTGTTGCAAGCATTGTTCTATTTCTTTTATTTTTCTCTTCCATCTCTCTTTTGCTAAACAAGAATCTTTATTATTTGTCTGCAATACTTGCAAAGCTCTATCTTTTTTTTGTTTGAAATAAACCTTTCTGCTGCTACTGTTTGTTATCAGCGGTGACTATACTTGTACAGGATCGCATCCATACTTGGGGCAAGACTGTTACTACTATTGTGTTTGCCGATAGATAGCAGCCAGTCAGTTAGTCAGTCATTCATTCATCAAGTCAGCCAGCCAGCCAGCCTTTGGAAGAAGGCCCAAACCCACACCAAAAAAAGAGGCACACTTTGATATCCAGGAGCCTGGCTGTGTTGTGTCCATGGACCTTAACTTTGTATGCGGGGCTGGTACCAGCAACAGCAACCATGGCAGCACAGATTCTCTGGCAACCCACACTGGCTTTAGGTACGCTGCCAGATTGTTGTTGTTTTTGTATTGTACTGTATTGTCTCCATATCGTACATGTGTCCACATATGCTCATGGCTCTGCTAATATCGCGATACCGCTTGTTGTTCTTTTATCTATTTTATAGGTCGTATCCAAAGTTCGAGGGCAGTAGCGACAAAGGCGCAGGCGCAGGCGCAAGTGTAGCAGGAGCAGCACCAGAAGAGGACCTTGTTCAGTCCGTGTCTCATGCCGACGCTTCCTTCTTCAAGCGACTGCCAGCCGTCCATGAGCTCAACAGCATCAGAGCAGCTCTGGCTGGCTTTAGCGATCAGAACCCTGAAGCACAGCGGCATCCTGGCCATTCTCCCTCAACAGCAGATGCAAAGCCAAGCGTGCCGGCAGGCTCACAGAACGACTCGAGCACTCCGCCGCTGACATCGTCTTCTGACGTAACTATGTTTTCGAATAGGCCAGACCATCGGGCGGTCATTGAGGCAACAGCATCGGCGCCAAACTCAGCTCCAGCCGGCCAGCAGCGGTTTTCACAGCACAAGACCATGGGGATGCTGTCTTCGCTGGCCGTCGGCGTGGCTGAGACTGTACGGACCATCCAGGATGCCATCCACTCGCCGCACCCGCGTATCCAGCAGCATCGCGGCTATGCAGACAGGGATGCGGCAGCTTCAGCCAGACAGTCGTCGGCCCACAAGAGCGCTTCCTCCACCACGCTAGTGTTCAGCACTTCCGCTTCAACTGACCAGCATCAGCAGCAGCAGCAGCACCAACAACAACAACAAACATCGAATCAGACACAAAGTGCCACCGATGAAGACAATGACTTGGCGGCTACGGATTCAGAGAAGAGCGCGAGGAAGCAGACCAACAGCATCCTAGAAAAGTACCACGGCGAGCTCTACGACGTGGCTGAAAAGTGCAAGGTTCTCAGCCAGTTTGCCGAGCAGTACGGGCCTGAGCACAACCGATTCAACGCCCAGCCTTCTGACGACCTTGTCATCGACATGGCGCGCAAGGCGTACGAGGTGTTGATGGTGTTCATGACCATCCGCCGCGAGCGCATGTCCACCAGCGTCGATGACGACACAATGGAATATATCCGCAAGCGTCGCACTGTTCTCTCGCCTGCACGGACAAAGTCGCGGAAGCGTTCGGTAAGCATAAACTTATTTGCCTAATTTTGCTTGTCCCCTCCTCTCCCCCCTTTTCTCTGCATTTCGCGTGGTTGCTGCCTATGCAATGGCTCTCCTTCTCGCCCTGTCCTTTCCAGAAAGCCAAAGCGAGGCTCCTGGCAAAGTCCCTGGCGGATCTGCCTTAGGGTAGAGGGGGGAAAGAGAGCATGCAGAGGGACAGGGATATGCGGTAGGTAGCATCGGTCATGTACATTTGCTTGCATACATGACCGATGCTACCGCATCTAGTCCCTCGCCTCCCCGGTTTCCGGCGGATCCCGCAGGCCAAGAGCCATGCGCAAATTGGCCAAACATGGGGCGGGAATTGAGAATTGAGAAGAGAGAGGAGTAGAGTAGGAGGAGCTGTTGTTTCCACACAGATCTTACCACGCGATGTTTGTCATGTTTTGCTCTGTCTGTGTTCATGGCTGCTAAAATGATGGTGCTTGTGTTGCTCAATGCGGTTTTCTCTTTAGAAGCGCGCGGACGCTGCCCAGCCAAATACGTGTCGGTCGTGCGGGATCTCAGAGACTCCCGAGTGGCGCCGTGGGCCCGACGGTGCGCGAACGCTGTGCAATGCGTGTGGTCTTCGTAAGTGCCGTGTATATTTCTACGCTTTCCATGTCCATAACCCCTTTATGCACATGTATTGCCCATTTGCTCTGTTTCCGCCGTTGCAGATATCTACAATGGTGGTGATGACGAGGACGACGATTTTCATATGCTGCTGTTTGTTGTGGATGACCATCCGCTTATTTTTTTCTTGCGGCAGATCGCTCCCTCCCCGAAAAAGAGAACTTTTGTTTTGGTTCTTTCTGCTATTCGCATGCATATCATGTAATGCGCTGCACATCCCATACATTTCGGGGAGCCTGTTGTGTGTGGGATTGGTGTGTGGGATACTGGGCGGCGCAGGAATCAGCGTGGAAAGGCGTGCAAGCTGCTGGATTCAGTCCAGTCCTTCCGCTCGTGTTTCCATTTCAAGCGAATCTGTCATTTTGTCGATTTGCTATCAAGATTCTTGTTGTTGTTTTCCTTTTTTGCTTTGTTTGCTTTGTTTGTTTGCCGCTCTCCCAACCACGCCAATCCCTCTTTTTCTAATTATGCATCTATGACGCACGCAGGAGATGAATGAAAGCCAAACTTTTGTTTTTGGCTGTGGCCTGGAAGCAGATTTCCCCTCTTGAATCCACTGGCATTTATTGTGATTGCCGTTGCTTCTTTCCCCCTTTTTGCTGCTTTATTATATTGTTTGCGCTTTTCTCGCACCGTTCTATTTATTCATTTTTAGCTCAGTGGGGGTTGTCTCTTTTTTTTCTTGATGCTGTCTACTAAAAAACCTGTTTTCTTTCATACACAATCATCCGCTTTTTTTCAAACATCTGAAATTAGATTATGCAAAGTTGAACAAAAAGCGTGCACATGAGGCAGGCTCACATGCCTCATTGTCTGGTGCTGCCAGTGCAACCTCGACTCCTCCTACAGCCGCACTTTCGGCGAGTGGCGCCGCCACCACACCGATGGCGCTGGCGCCTGCTCAGCAGCAGCACCAGTCTCCACCACAGCCGCTCTCGCAGATTCCCCCCTCTGCACCTCCGTCCTTGGAGTGCTCTACGCTGCAGGCCGCGCAGCCGGTAGCTCCGTACACCAGCCGGCAGTATAGTGGAAATCCACACATGCACCCTCAGAGTGCAGGCGCTGCTCCGCGTGAGCGCCAGACCTTCCAGCCCTCGTATAGTCAGCAGCAGTCGTCGGTAGCATGGCAGCAGCAAAACCCACCCGCATCGTGGTCACATCAGCAGAAGCAGCAGCAGCAAAGCGCTCCGAATGGTACTCGCTATTCATCAGGCAGCGCCTATCCCGAACATTTGTCGCACGGCCAACAGTCGCAGCGTTACAACTACCCGGAGACACATCCCTCTTCCTATCATCGGACATCTCTTCCATATATTTATAACGCTAACAGCTATCATTCTGCAAACAACCAGCACCAAGCCCAGCACCAGCCACAGCCACAACAACAGCAGCCACCACAACAACCACAACCACCCCACCCACCACAACCACCACAGCAGCCGCAGCAGCAGGTGCCACGTACCCCAGGACAAATCCGTCAACAATCTGCATCTTCCATTTCACGGATCATCGGTTAAATAGCCTTTCGTTAGTTTCCTTAGCCTGTATCGCATCATACCTCATCTCATATCTTGTTCAAAGCCTTTAACTCTCTCTTAACTCCTTTCTTTTCTTACTTTCTTAGGTCATTTAATAGTGT
>JANBOK010000238.1:0-19785 GCA_027595805.1 Coemansia sp. Benny D160-2 | reverse complement strand
TTTCACAAGGCGTACTTGAGAAGAATGGCACACTAGGCGATGTAGAAAGCAAGGCCAAGCGGCTTCCACAAGCAAATGTTCTTCCAGAGTTTGAAAGCCAGGCATTTAGGATCAAGCCAGAAGAACACAAAGAATTAAAGGATGGACCAAACGCGGTGAGAAAAGCTACTGCGCCCAATAATGCGAAGACTAGGAAGATGTGGACAGAACAGGAGTGCGGTTTGTTGCTTGAGGCTGTCCAAAGATCCCGCCTGTCAAACACTGCGGCGGTAGATTGGAACAAGGTGGCAGCGTACATGGATGGCAGAACACTAAAGGCAATCAAACACAGACATTGGGTGCTGGCTCAGATGAAGAAAAAGAACGAGCTCGACGGTGCTGCTGATCGAAACAAACGGTCACGCAAGAAGTCTGTTTCCATCCTGCCTGAGGAAAAGGAAGCGATCAAGGAGGCGGTACGAATATATGGCGAGAAGTCATGGGAGAGGGTAGCCGAGCATGTGGCAAAGGCAGTTGGGATCACTAGAGCCGCCCCGCTTGTCTCGCAAATATGGTTCTATGGGCTGTGTCCAAAGACCCAGAGCGCGCCTCGCTGGAACGAAGAACGAAACAGCAGACTGAAAGCCCTGGTGAAGGAGCATGGAAAGGATAGCGTGTTTCTGTCATACAAGTTCTTTCCAGAGTATCCGCCGCCCTTTTTGAGCCGCTTGATGGCCAGGCTTGGAAGTAAACATGAGAACTCTGACCCGCGGCTATTCCGTTCGCGCTCTCCTGACGCCTTGATAGAAAAGGACAAGAAGCCCCAAGGCAAGTAAAGCAGAATTGCGGGTCTGGTAATCTTGCCAGCGAGGCTGGGACTTTGGAGTTTGCTTTTATTTACCAGAGTTTATAAGGATTTCCAGAGTTGTGAATGTTAACTAGCGCTTTTGCAGAAGCTGTCTAGCGAGATCAACCATTGTTTCGCTTTCCTCGCTTGCTGCCTCGCCGTTTGCGTACCACCGGACACGAGTCTTGCTGTCCACCAGAAAGGCATACCCGATGAGGGGGTTGGCGATGCCAAGCATTTTCTTGATAGAGTCAACAGCACCATAGTGCACAACATAGCCGTCGTGGCGATGCTTTGGGATGCCGCGTCGGACATACGGAAGAGACAACCGCAGCACAAGGCCCTTTGCGTAGTTCTCCTCGACATTGACCTGGACCACCTGCGCCTTGTTTCCTTCGGTGAAGGTCTTTTCGAAAACATCGATGTAGCTCATCGTGTGCTTCTCAGCAAACTTTACAAACTCAATGGTCAGGAGGGTGGTCTTGCCTCGACACAACGCCGCGACATCGACGTTCTTCCCGGAAAGCGTCTTGCCCTCGATGTTGGGCAGGAACTTTGCCTTGTTGGCGGGGATAAGATGGCTGGGCGCTGTGAAAAGCTTGGCTCCGTTTTTGCGGAGATCCAGGATGTTCTGGAAGTAGGATTCGCCGATTTCGCCGATGATCTTTGCTCTGTTCTCCAGGTTCTTCTCGGGGCTCAGGATGTTGCGCCACGTCTGCTCCGCCTTCTCCTTGATCGAGACCCTTTTGATGTCCTCGGCTGGCTGGCTCTGTCCGATCGCTTGGCCAGGCGTGATGGTTTTCCTTGGCTTTATGCGTGGCCGCGGGAACCGCGTGTTGCCAATGTACTCAATCTTTTCTTCCTCCTGAGTGGTTTCCTTTGGGGCCGACGGATCTGGCTGCTGCTGTTTCTGCTGTTGCTGCTGTTCTGTCTTCTGAGCCTGTGTCTGAGGTTTTTCCGGGTTGCTGGATTCCACATTCTTTGGCTCTGCCGCAGACCAGACTGTGCTGGAATGTAGAGCGCGTCGGATGGCCAGGCATGAAGAGGCGCTGGTCGATATCGAACGCAGAAACATTTAGGGTAAAGTGAAAAATGGATTTCCAAGCACTAATCCTTTGAAATAAAAAAAGAAGCGTTTTTACAGAAACAAAGATAAAAAAGCATGGTGTAAAAATTACAGTGAGCACGTTTTTCTTTCTGGCTAATATTTTTTACATCTTTTCTTCTCTGGGTTACTGATCATAATATAATCCTTGTATTGCACAAACTGTTTCAAAGCATTCTTTTTTTATACCAAAAGCGATGGCGGCGAGAAAGGGAGCCCAGCGGCTCAGCCTGACCATGTTCACACACAACCAGTGCCAGCTGTGCGTCCACGCAAAGGAAGCGCTGGAGAAGGTGCGGCAGCAAGTTCCCTTCGATGTCAAAGAAGTGGACATCCGGAGCCCAGGCAACGAGGCGTGGTTTGAGGAATACAAGCACGATGTTCCTGTTGTTCATGTAAACAACGAGTTTCTTCTCTGGCATCGGGTTGATGTTGCCGACACTGTTGCAAAACTGCAAAAGATCCGTGGATCTGACAGCACGGAACAGCCGGATACAGCGTCCGACGATGCTGGCAAATAGTATATAAAGACATGGTTCACGCCTGCTTGTCTATTGGATAGATGTTCCTAGCGGTTCATTTTATTCGCTTTTGTCAGTTCTTGGAAAGAAAAAAAGTGGAATGCTAGATGCAATGCTACACACAAATCAAAACGATGGCAACAGCCAACAAGCTGGGTGACATGGCCCAGAGAAGGAGGAGGAGCAGAATAGTTAATAATAACAGTTATAGGACATTGTCAAAAGAAAGATCGAGCAAACAAGAGAGAATGAAAGAATAGGCACGATAGGAAGCACAATTGCTGGGAAACCCCCACTCAAAAGTAGATGCTATATGCGTGTCTAGGCTATTTGGTGGCAACAGAGGAGGGTGACCCGGTGCCGGATCGCTCCAGACGACCGAGCTCTCCCTGAAGAACCTTCTTTACTCTCTGCAGTGAAAACGAGCCCTCAGTAAGCTCGCGGCAATTGTCGACGTCGTAGGGCGGCTCGATGGAAACCTCATCCAGAACCACGATCTTGCCCTGGTGCCACCGGCAAGGAAGCGTCTTGGAGAGCGCATCAAAGATCGCCTGCCCCTTGTCGCTGACACCCACGCCGATACGCGACGCGCGCTCCTGCGCCTGCATAAGTCCCCTTCGTTTCCGCGCCTCAATTGTGCTGGTTGGCACCTTTTGGATCTCTGGAACCTTAAACCCACCGGCCTCCTCGCCCTGCTGCTCCGCCCCACACCGGCTGCCAATAGCCTGGACGTCGACTATGTTGGCCGCCTTGACAAGATTCACTTGCGCCTGCCGCTGTCGCACTCCGCCCGTGCTGGAGCCGCCTCCAGTAACCGCCTGCAACTCCAGGGCATCTGGCCCGCTTCCAGGAGATACCAGGGCAACCACACCGCTGTAAACGTCGTAGGCAAACAACGTGCCCTCGATCTCCTTGCCATCAACTAGCTTGATACGGATCTTTGTGTTTACCAGCGAGGACAGAGGCAGTGCTTCTGCCGGGACACTAGACTGTGTGGGGCTTTGCTTTCTAATTGCCGCTGCCGCCGCTGTTGCTGGTACTGCTGTTCCATTCTGACCACCGCCGCTGGTCGTGCTCTGGCCAGACGCAGCCAATGGCTTTTTAGCTGCCGCGGCTTTTGCAGCATACGAAAGCGGCGGCGGCGGCGGCGGCGGCGGTTGTGTGGGGCCGGATCCAGCTGTGTTTTTCTCATCGCCGTTGCTGCCAGAGCCTGTGGTGGTGTTTGCGGGAGCGGGTCGATTGGTCGGGGAATTCGCCTTCATCTTGGTTGCATCTGCTGCATTTTTTGGTGGTGGTGGAGCAGCAGCAGCAACAGGCGATGACGCCAGGCCACCTCCCTTGTTCCCCGCTGGTTTCTTCGAGGTGCTCGTTGCTGCCGCCAGATAGTTCATTTCCGCGTGGTCTCCACTAATGCGATTGTTATTTGTTTATTATAACTTTTCTTATTTCCCTGATGACAACAAAATAGAATAAATGGAAAAAGTAATAAGGAAAAAAGAAATTTGCAAATGTGATAAGAAAGGACATGAAAAATCTGGTTTGCATGGCTTGGCTTTTAGGTTCTTTTCATTTTTGGTTTTGTCTTTGTAAACCTTTCAGAGTGGAAAACCCCCAAATGTTTTGTTACTTTTTCCCCAGAAAAAAATATAGTCAGAAAATTATCTGAGCAGTCAAGACATTTTCTAAGAAATGGTTGCTTTTCTGCAGATGTTGGCTGTTGTGGGCATTTCTATTACTCTCCATTGCAAACTACATGTTTCGACTAGTGGCACAAGCATATTGACGGGCATTTAGTATGAAGGTGTTCTTTTCCAGAACGTTGGTTTCCTGGAAGGTTCAGCAGCAGCAGTTTTTAATCTAAATCCGCCAAAAAAAAACAGGCTGGCCAGCACAATGGCTTCAAGATCTCTGCTGAATGTCGCTTTCCATTCACTGTCATTTCGACCTTGTTAGAAAGAAAACCACTCGTTGGATCCACATGTGCTGTTGAAGCGAGATGTGGACAACGAGAAACAATTACGAGATGGGAAAAGAAGGAATAAAACACAGGCATCTGACATGTGCTGATGCACACCGATTTGTTTCCTACATGACTGCTCTGCTTGCTGCACATCCGCGGTGCGTTAGCTGAGCAATAGAGGAAAAAGGAAAAAGAAGAAAAAGGGGATATCTTCGCGGATGCCGGGTCTTCTGCATGTGCAGTTGTGCGGTGTCAGCCATTGCAGTCAGCATTCAAGTCTAATTCTGTCTCCTGCTCTCTCGTCTGCCATTTGAAGACACAGAGAAGAGACAGCGACAAAGAGAGGTTGCTGCTTTTGTTCGTATTGTTTCTTTTTCTTATCAGACACTTGTCAACGACAAAAGAACGAAACACTGTGTCACTCGGACGATTGAAAGTCCTTGAAAGGAAACCCCATTCCGTGCTTCTCTCTCTCCTTGGAAGTCGGCACCGTTGGGTTTTTCACAGCCACGTACGATCTTGGCGCTTTGTTTCAGACTCCGTCGCGGATAGCTGGAGCGTGGGTGCATGCAGATGCTTGTTGACGTACGTCGCTCTCTTCTTCTCTTCGATATTCGTATGCATTTCCATTTCCATTTTTAAAAAAGGAAGGAAAAACTAGATCTTTTGCTAGTCGTTTCTCTCCCTTTCCTCCTTTTTTCTTTAGGATTCTCTACACTTCTTGAAACAAATTTTCATCGCCTGCGCTTCCTTTTTTTCTGTCACTTGGACACATCCAATTTTTTTACTATTCTGGGCTTTCTACATCCGCCTTTATTCATTTCTTTTTGTGGCAAAGACGTTGTCTATTTCTTGGGGGATTTCTCTTTTACATCAAGAAGACAAGGCATTATCTTTCTACAAGGAGTTAGAACCCTCTTCATTTGTCTGACATAGAATCATCCCCCCGGTTTTCTTTCATCAACCACTTTTATTGTCCAGGCTAGCGACGTAGATACAGAACAAGCTTCCGGTGGTTTTTTCTTCCATCTTTTATCTCTGCTGGACAAAGTCTCGCTTCTTTCTAGAGATTATCTACTATATACTGTGCATATTGGTCTGTAGCATCTGTTGATCTGCTGGTTGTGTGTGTGTGTAAATGTCGTACACGTCGGGTGCACAGATGAACTTTCAGCAAGGCCAGCAACAGACGCTGTCGCCGCCACCACCACCACCACCGCAGTCTGCATCTCAACAGCACTACCAACAGCAGCAGCGGCAACAACACCACCAACAACAACAACCAACTCAAGATGTCTCGGCAAATAAAGGCTATTCATATGGAAATGACCCGTCATATCACCCGCCCTATCATGCACAAGACACAGCCATGTCAATGACGTACTCGGGTGACTTTTCTGGATTACATGGACAGCAGCCAACACAGGGGTATAAGCAGCAGCAGCAGAACCAGCAACAGAACCAGCAGCAGCAACAGCAGTATTACAGCAACAGACCTCCACCGCACACTCAACAGCAGCCGCCACTATCCCAACCAATATCTCCTCCTCCACCTGTCTCTCAGAACACGCAGTCAGTGCCATTATCACAGCAATATCGGCAGAACCAGCAGCAGTACCCTCCTTCGCAGGGCAACTACGGTGGGTATCCTAGTGAATCCAATTACCAGAACCCGATGCAGTTGCTGCCGCCGCCGCCGCCGCATCTCCCACCACCACCACCACCGCCGCCGCCATCACAGCTATCACTGAATGTTTCTCATTCTCATTCTCACTCTCATGCCCATTCTTATGCTTCCTCTCCACCCCAAGCAGCAACGGCGCATGTGACGACATCTCAGCACTCTGCCGCCGGCGCATATAGTGGTGCTCCCCATCCACATCCCCTGCACCATGCTGCAACCGTCCCACCGACATCGCAGTTGCGCTCACAGCAGCAGCAGCAACAGCAGCAACCGCAACACCAGAACCAGCAACACCAGAACCAGCAACAATACGCATCTCCGCCTACAAGCTACCATCAGCACCACGCTTCTCCTCCACCGCCACCGGAAGGCTATGCTGACCCGGCATTTGCGTATCAGGCTCCGGCTCACCCATACAGCCACCAAAACCACAACCACAACCACCATCACCACCACAGCGCTCCTCCAACATCCGGACCAGCACCTGGTAGCGGTACCTTCTCCAGTGTTCAGCAGCAGCAGCAGCAGCAGCAGCACTACCAACAAAGCCAGTATCCTCAGAGCCAGACTGCGTATCAGTCGCCACCGCCTCAAAACGATGGCTACAGCCTATCCCCACCACAGTCGCAGCAACAACGCCAGCAGGAGCAGCACTTGCCGCCTCCGCCGATACGGCAGTCTTTCAGCCACGGTGCGTACCCACAGAATAGTTCTAATAACTATAGACTAGACACTGTGTCGCCTGGCGTTCAGGGCTACAGCCAGCAACAGCAGCAACAACAACAGCCACCGCCTGTACATCGCCAGCAGCAGTCCAACTACTTGGGCCCAGAGACAGGAACAAGGACAGAAAACCCGTACCAGTCCCCGCCAATATCACCACCAGCCGGGCCTCCGTTATCGGGACACCAGTACCCGAACCCCACCATTCCTCCACCATCAGGCCCATCGCCTCTTAGTCTATCGTCAGCACCAGGAAACTATGGCACACAGCAGCAGCAGCAGCAACAGACACAGTATCTGCCAAAGTCACAGTCGCCTCTAGGCCAGTACCACCGCCAGTCACCTATGACCCAGTCTCCGATAAACCAGTCGCCGATGAACAGATACCAGACACCGCCACCGCAACCACTGTCGCAAGCGCAGACGCAGATGCAGCGACACCAGTTGCTTCGTGTGACAAGCGCAAATGCCAATGACCCGATGCACGGTGTGCTGCCTGGACTACGACCCGTGCTGAGTGCACGTGCAGATTCCCGGAACGGCTACACAGAGCGCAGGCAGTCGTTTGGCCATACGCCTATTTCGGCCGTGCTTAGCTCATCAGAGTCTCCCGCCATTGCGCAGACATTGGCTGGCAGCGGCGGTATGGCGGACGGACCCAAACCACAATTTAGAGCCGGCGATGGAGCTCTTCCCACCGGTGCTGTACAAGGGGGGATGCCACCAGCTCCGGGCACTAATTCTGCTGCTGCTGTTGCCTCCCACGGTGTTGTTCGCCACGATTCGAGTTCGGGTTATCATTCCAATGCGTATGGCGCACACAACAGAGAGTCATTCCATACGTCACCTGGTGGTCGTCAGCAGGGAGCGACGACAATGAGCTCGCTGGTCAGCTCAATGGGAGCCCTTTCTGTTGGAGCAGGCGGGGGCCTGTCTCATCATCTCTCACCGCCGCCGCCGCCGCCGCCTCCTCCGAGATCTGCAACCGCAGCCTATGCACCTGCAGGAGCACTGGCAGCAGCTTCGTCACTGAGCATCCCGTCACAGCAGTTCCACGCGTCGCAGGCCACGCTGCTGTCACAGTCAGCCGTTCAATTGCAGCCGCCACCAATGCAGCCATTATCGCATATTGGCAGCACATACTCGGGTGCCGGTGGACTAGGAGGCCTTGGCAGCCATAGTACGCTGGTGGGGTCAGCGGCGGCAGCGGCAGCGGCAGCAGCGCCTGGAGGCGGCAGTGGTGGTGGTGGTGGTCTTGTTGCCAGCAACAAAATCCAACAGCAGCTGGCAGCCATGCATAGCAGCGTTCCAGGCGCAATGAACCAGCAGCAGCAGAACAATGCATCGCTGACATTTGCGCAAGCAGGCGAGAACATGGCATATCCGCTGTGGAACAACATCAGTGCCACGTCGTTCCAGGCATACAGGCACCAGATTCCTGTACCGCAGTCGAATCTGAGCGGCACGAAGTATGCGCTGATAATCGGTATCAACTACTACAACGAGAGCTATTCGCAGACATCGAACATCAACGGAGCGCACACGCTGAAGACGGTGCTTGCCAGCAGATACGGATACAAGGAACGGAACGTGGTTCTGCTGAGTGACGACCAGACGGATTCGCGGAACCACCCGACGCATCATACGATAACCACGCACATCAAGCGCATGATGCACGGACTCCAGCCCAACGACTCGGTCTTCTTCTACTACTGCGGGTTTGGGCGGTTGCCAATTCAGCTGGCTGAAGATCACACGGAGGCGCTGTCAAGCATCAGACGGCTGCGCGAGGATCTTATCCTGCCTTGCGACTTTGAGCAGCATGGTGCCATCAGCTCAACGTACTTGCATAAGCACCTAGTTCGCGGTCTTCCGCAGTCCACGCGTCTCACTGCCATTTTCAACTGCATTGCCAATGACACTGTTCTGGGAGTGCCGTACAAGTACGTCCACAGCAATGGGCGCGCCGTGCTGACCAGCGCAATTGCAGGAAACAATCTGTTTGAGGCGGAGATGAAGCTGGGCAATGCACCACTGACGACCGGCAGCTTTGGAGATCTGTCGCAGAGGTTTGAGACATCGCTCATGCAGCAGCAACAGCAACAGCAAGCGCTGGTGATGGGCGGCGGCAACAGGACGGACCAGACAGCCAGCGACATGGACCGCATCAAACAGCTGTCAGGCGATATCATTGTGTTTGGCTGGGACCGCAGCTACGCGGACCCGAGATGCAAGAACTACATGGCCCAGACGCCAAGCACCATGCTGAGCACATACTGGATGACGGCCATGGATACCATACATCGCTCCAAGGGACGGGTGACGTTTGGCGATCTGCTGGGCTCGCTGCAGAACTCGTCAAAGGACATTGTGATGATGCCGTTTATCGCGTCAGGCCGCAAGCTTGGCATGGACGAAGCGTTTAACATGTAGTTGAGATGGAAATGGCTCATGACGAAAAGCAATGCATTTTTAATCCCCTCCTATTTACGGCGCCATCTCGTGCTGAATGTGACGCCGTACAGTGAACAATAGTAGTTTTTTTTTTACAGCTTCTGTGTTCTCGGTTTTCAGTGGTTTGAAGAGAAAGTGATGACGTTTTACAAAAAGGATTCTTATCCATTTCCCTCAGAGAGGATTAGAGCTGGCCGTATTTAGTGCTGGTGGATAAACCCTCGCTCGTTTGGAAAGGAAGAAAGGACGAGGGTTTAAATATGTGGTTTGGAAAAGAGAAGGCACAGAAAGGAACCGAAATTGAAAATGATTACAATCCTTTCCAAGCGGAGAAAACCAGAAAGAAAAAAGGGCTGCGGGATCCATGTGCGATTTTTCCCTTCTCCCTCTTTTTGAGCATTCTTGGCAGCAACCGCAAAACGACCTAGACCCCATCAACTCATATTTCGTGTTCTCTTTTCTTTTCCCTCTAGATACTTTAACTCAGCATTTATTATACTTTTGCTTATTCCCCCTTTCTCTCTCTCTTTTTCAAACATTACTTCAAGCTAGGCACCTTTTTTATATTGTTTGGGTGCTCCCTTCTTAGCATATACTCTGTTCTTTTTATATCTTTCTCTTCTATTACACGCAAACGCTCCTATTTCCTTGGCTTATTTATAGTCTCCTGTATTTTCCTTATAGCATACTCTTTCTCTCTCTCCCCTCATCTTATTCTGACCAGCTCCGAATCCGCTGCTGATACAAGAAGAAAACAATGAAGACGTTTGTTAGCATCGCAACACTGGGACTCCTGGCGGCCAGCGCGCAGCAGGTGTTTGCTGGAGCACACACCATATCGCTGAAGAAGATAACCGAGACCCCCGAGGCCACGATGCAGCGCTATGCGAACACCGGCGGGTACATTGCGCAAAAGTACTTTGGGGCCAGCACGGTTGACCAGCTCGATGGGCTGCAGGACCAGATAGTGCCGCTGAACAACGACGGCACAGCCAGCTTTGGCGTGCCCATCTCGAACTTTATGAATGCGCAGTACTACGGTGAGATAGAGGTTGGTACGCCTGCGCAGACGTTCAAGGTGGTGTTTGACACGGGGTCGTCGAACCTGTGGGTGCCGTCGGCTGAGTGCTCGTCGATTGCGTGCTACTTCCACACCAAGTACGACCACTCGCAGAGCTCCTCTTACAAGCCCAACGGCACGGACTTTGCCATCCACTACGGGTCGGGGTCGCTGGAGGGCTACCTTAGCCAGGACACCGTCCGCATCGGGGACCTGGAGATCAAGGGGCAGGACTTTGCCGAGGCAACCAAGGAGCCTGGGCTGACGTTTGCGTTTGGCAGATTCGATGGCATCCTGGGTCTTGGATACGACACGATTTCGGTGCAGCACGTGGTGCCGCCGTTCTACCAGCTAGTCAACAAGGGCCTCGTTGACAAGCCGATGTTCTCGTTCTACCTGTCGGACACCAACAAGGGAGACTCCGACGGCGAGATGGTGCTGGGCGGCTACAACGAGGACAAGTTCGAGGGCAAGCTGCAGTGGGCCAATGTGCGCCGCAAGGGATACTGGGAGGTGGATCTGGAGAAGGTGCGGTTTGGCGATGACGAGATCGAGATGGACAACGTTGGCGCGGCCATCGACACCGGAAGCTCGCTGCTCGTCCTGCCGACGACGCTGGCTGACCTCGTCAACAAGAGGATTGGCGCAAAGAAGAACTTTGCCGGCCAGTACATGGTTGACTGCAGCACGGTTCCCTCGCTGCCACCGTTCTCCATGCAGTTTGGCGGCAAGGAGTATAAGCTGAATGCCGAGGACTATGTGCTGAGCGTGCAGGGCCAGTGCATCTCTGGCTTCATGGGCATGGATATTCCGGCGCCCCTTGGCCCCATCTGGATCATCGGCGACGTCTTCCTCCGCAAGTTCTACTCTGTTTACGACCTGGGCAAGAACCGCGTGGGCTTTGCAAAGGCCGTGTAGAGGACGTTTAGAAGACCTGTAGGCTGCAACGCAATAGCCCAACTATTCGTTGCTTTTGGCTTTTCCTCTTTATCCCACATTAACTTGCTTTTTCTCATTTTTCATTTTCATTTTCAAATCAAACATTGGAGCAAGCTCAAGCGCTCACAAGATATTCGCGAACCGCGGAGAAACCTTAGAAAATGGTATTTATGTTTATGCTTATGAAAATAGCAGGAGGCCAGATGCCAACAGAGGCTACTACGGCTACTGCCGATTGGTGTCGACCGATGGCGCTGGTGCTAAAAGTTCTTCTTCTTCTCGTCAACAGAGAAGCCGCCAGGCCCGACGTTGACCAGCAGCAGGAAGCCGCCCATGATGGAGAGGGTCTGGAAGAAGTCGTACTTGACAAAGTCGCGGTGCGTGGGGTTAAAATCGATGGACCACCAGTTGTTGACCATGAGGTTGAAGACGCTGAGGATGGTGACAAGCACAATGGCGGACCACTTTGCCTTGAAGCCAACAGCAACCATCAGACACGACAGACCGCCGATAATGCTGACGACCAGACGCGTGACGGTGAAGGAGCCGGAGAAGACAAACGAGACAAAGAGCAGAACAAGGAGGATGCGGCCGCCAAGGAGCACGTACTTGGACCTGTCCTCATCGGACATGCTGGGCAATCCAGCAAACACGTTCCTGCGCTTGGCCACAAGCCCCTCGGCAAGCAGCATCAGCAGCCCGCCGACAACCGAGAGGTTGCGGACGAAAAAGTTAAAGTCAAAGATCAGCCCATAGGCGAACCCCTGGACCACGATGACGGCAAACAGGCCGCCGACGGCCACCTCGGTCTGGCGGCGACTGATAGCCAGGCCCGAGCACACAAGCATGGTGACCACGTTGGCGAGCAGGAAGAAATGGCTGATTCCCCACGGGAACCCGCGGTACGCCTGGAGGAAATACAGCTGGTTCTGCCACTGCACCACGATGCGCACCGCGTCCTCGATAAACGTCGATACCAGCAGGGTGCGCGCTACCCATGGGATGTAGGGCTTGAGCGGCCGGTTCAGCTTGCCCAGCGCGTCCTCCGTTTGCTCACTGACGTTCTTTAGCTGGTCCATAATTCCCTTTTTTATGTAAGCTTGCACTTCTGGTCGGGCTCTGTTTCTCTCTCACTGATGCTGAAAAATGGAAAGAATGAGCTGGTCGGATTGAATAGGCGGTAACAAGGCTGGGTTTGTCTTCCACGTCTTTCAACAAGTAAAAAAAGGTGGATAAAGAGTTGAAGAAGAAGCGGAAATGAGTTTAATTTTGAAGAAGAATATGAGCTGCTGTTGAAACAAAACAAAGAAGAAGAAAAAAAAAGGCAAGAGGAACAGAAAAAGAGGCATAGATAGCGTACAACAAATAATAGAAACCCAGCACAAACAAGATTACTTCTTTTTTCTAGTCGTGTTGTTCTACCTGTCTCGCTCCCTCATTTCTGCAGATTTTTCTTTTCTCTATTGTTTTTGCTGTATTAAGCTCACAAGAGCAAGAGAAAAAAATCCAGAGCTTATTAAGGGTCACCACCACCACCACCACCACAAGTTAAGAACATATTGCTTTGCGTTGCGGCTTGGAAGAGAGGGCAGCAGAAAAGGTGTCTTTGCCGCCCCCTCCTCTGCTGTATCGCCACGTCACAAGCGCAAAACCCTCCTCCCTAGTAAAGGAAAGGAAGGCAAGGCATGATTAAACATTAGACACTAAACAGTGTGCGTTAATAAATTTATTGCCGTGTTCACAAGACGAACTGGGGGGAGGGAATGAAATGGAGAGGAATCATTGCAGGAAAAAGCACAAAAATGGATATGAAAGAAACAAAAGACACAGGATTCGCTAGGTTCCAAGCTGAGATACAATCGGAACGAGTCGGATCGAATCAGATCAGATCAGATCTCCACGGCCTCGCGGCGTCCAGGCGTCGATGCAGCGCTGCGGGGCGCCACAGGCGAGACAGCAGCGGTGGTGCCAGCGGCCGCAGGAGTCGAGTCCCCAGCAGCACCAGAGCCGCCAGACATGCCAAGGAACCTGCGTCCGCTGGTAGGCGTCAGCGATGCCGGACGGTACAGATCAATTGCGTTATCGGCATCGTGCCGCAGATCAACAAGCGACTGCGTTTCGCCCGCAACAGAACCGGTAGCAGCAGCAGCGGCGGCGGCGGCAGCGACAGAAGCAGCAGACGAGCCGTGCAGACCGTCGTCGCCAAGACCGGCAGCGGCGGCAGCCCACAGATAGGGCTTGAGCGTCGACGAGAAGTCGATGGATCCGGCGCACCCGGCACTCAGTGTGGTCATCGCCTCCAGATCAACATCAGGTCTGCCGGCGCCGCCCGCTCGGCCCCGGGCACCCATTGCAGCTGGCTGCTGGAGGCCCTGCGAGGACGCAGGATGGGCGGCCGCTGACACCGGTGGTCCGAGCTCCAGCGGCTCGTCGTGGAGCCGGAAGGAGGACAAGAAGTCGGACGACTCGCTGGCCAGCGCACCCATCACGTCCTGCGGGAGATGCGTACCCGAGAGCGTCCGCGTGTGCCGCGAAGTGCCAGCGCCCAGATCGGTCGGAACAAGCCCCAGCGATCCAAATACGGACGCCATCTGCTGCTGATGCTGGTGCTGGTGCTGGTGCTGGCTCTGGAGTCCGTCCTTCGCCGCTGTCGCCGCCGGGAACTGCAGCAGCTGCGTCGACGCCGCCTCCGAAACCACAGGCAACATCGTCTGCATTGCGCCCGACGCTCCTCCACTGCCCACTCGAAGGCGTCCTCCGCCCGATGGATCGCAGTTCTGGTTGCTGATGGTCCGACTGCGACGGACACGCGTCGATCTGGTGCTGTCCGCCGGCCGAAGCGTCCCGCTGTGCGGACGCGGCGGATACAAACCGCCAGTGCCGGGTCTCATTCTCTCGCCCGCCAGCAGGTGCTGCTGCGACGTGTGCAGGTTGAGTGCGCGGAGAGTCGATCCGCTCAGCCCACTGCTCTGCTGCTGCTGCTGAGGGAACTCGGGGGCTCGGCCCAGCATGTTGCTGCCAAAGTTCGCAGTCGCCACACCCTCCACCAGCGACGGCGGCACATGCATTGTCCGCCGCCGCCCATTGTTTGCGGCTCCGCCTCCCGTGGCTGCCTCAGCTTCTGCGCCTGCTGCTGCTGCCTGCGCCACTCCACGCTTCTGGCCGGCTGCTGCTGCTGCTGCTGCCTCGGAGCCCGTGCTCAGCGACAGACTGCGCACACCGCCGGTGGTTGACGAGGCGCGCTGCTGGTCGCCCAGCGCAGCCACAACGGCCGCCGCCGCCTCTGAGATAGCGTTCTCGCCATGACTCGCCGCGCCGTACACAGCGCTCTGGTCCGCATCGATGGCGCCGCGGATGCCAGCGCTGTTGCTGTTGCTGCTGCTGCTGACTCCGTTCCTGTGCAGCGGCGCGGCCGACTGCAGGCCAAGCAGGTCGCCGCCCGGAGGGAACGCAAAGCTCGGGAATATGGGCATCGACGGGCGGCGGTACGACGCGCCGGCGGTGGAGTGGGCGTGGCCAATTCCAAACGGATTGAGCGACGCCAGCGAGGCTGCATCGGGCACCACAGCCTGCTCTGCAGCCGCAGCCGCCGTGTTGGCCGCATCAAGCGCCGCCGCCAGCGAGGGCGTCAGACCGTACCAGTCGAACTGGCTCCGCCGGCGCGCATGCGTCATCCCGCTGCCGCCGCCGCCGCCGGCCGCTCCGCCGTCGTCTGCAGCGTGGCCGCCGCCTGGCAGCATCGCCGCCGAAGTGGCAATCCCGGCGTCCAGCATGTTCGGATCAATCGACTCGCTGGCCATGTGGCCGGCACCTCCGTCGCCGAGTCCCCAGCCGAGCGTCGACGGCGCAAGGTTCGGGAACCACTGGCTGAACTGCGTCAGCGCCTCAAAGTCAACAGCACGGTCGGCGTCGGTCGGCATAGTGCTCAGCCCAATGCTGTTGTCGTCGGCAACGCCGTTTGCGCGGAGCAGACGCTGCGCAGAACGCAGCTGGCTGCGGTGGTGGTGGCCCGCGAGCATGTCGCTGCGGCTGTCGTCGAGCACAGCGCTCATGACAGCAGCCGAAGCCGAGAACGGCGGCTCCGTCGATGATGCTGCCTCTGCTTCCGCCGTGGTCGACAGCTTGAACCCAAGATCCGTGGACACGCTGAGACTGCTGTGCGGGCCCACCGAGATCGCGGCGCTCCCCGACGCTGCTGGCATTCCTCCAGTCTGCGACCCCGTTGCCACCACCGAGGCCAGCTCCGAGCCGTTCTGCGCCGACATATCGGCCGCCACAGCTGCTGCTGCCGCCGCCGCCGCCGCCATGTTGTCGTCTGGAAGCCGCGGAAACAAAAAGGCGTCAGCTGGGTTGATTTGCCCATCCACCGTCATTCTTCTAAACGTATCCGCCGCTGCCGTGCTGCCGAGATGCATGGCGTCGCCATTCCCGGGTACGTCGTCTGCGGCCGAGCTGCCGCCCAGCCCAGCAGCAGCAGCAGCCGCCGCCGCCGCCGCTGCTGCAGCCACAGAGGCGCTGAAAAAGCCCATTGTCGACGAGAGGCCCGAGCGATCCATCCCGGCTGCCGCCATCGCCGCAGCCGCGGCCATCGCATCGTTGATGTCAGCCTGCACGGAGTGCCGCCGTCTGGTCGACTGGCTGGGCGTCGAGTACCCGCTGGCCACGCGGCCCTCCAGCGCCAGCGCGTCAAGATGGTCGGTGGCCATGAGCTCAGCTCCCGCGGCCGCACCATTGGGCCGCGAAAACACCGAGGGCGCAAACGAGTCGAGCAGGTAGGTGCGGTGGCTGTTCTGCGCCCCCGCGTACGCCGTGCCGGCCGAAATGGTGCCCGACCGACGCTGCTCGGAGGCCGAGAGCCCGCCGAAGCCGCCAATGTGCATGCCGCCGGGGCCGTGCGCGCTGTGGTGTGCTGGCGCCGAATGGATCCCGCCGTCGTTCTGCGCACCCGTGGCCGCATACCCCGCGGGGCCCGCGCCTGCCTCGTACTCGTACGCTGCCGCCGCCAGCGACGCCTCGCGGTCCCCTTCGCCGGCAACCGTCGCTGCCTTCGACCGAGCCCGGCCCCGCTTCTGCGCAGCCGTGCTCTTTCTGCGCCCGCCGGCCCGCCTTGTCTTGCTCTCGCTCGTATCATCGGCAGACGACAAGGAGGAGGAAGCAGCAGGCGCATCCAGCGAGACGGACGCCCGACGGGCCCCCCGCTTGCCGTCCGCGCCCCCGGCCCTGCTCACGCCGCGCGCAACGCTGGCGGCCGTCGCCCGTCGCTTTGGCGTGCGCGGCTTGCTCGGGGTGGGCGCTGCAGAGCCGACGGACATTGCGCTCAGACCCGCCAGACCGTCGCCCGCCGCCGCAGCGTCTTCGCTCTGGGACGCCATGCCGTCGGCATCAGCATCCTCGTCGTCGTCGGCCGAGTCCGCGTCGTTCTCGGGAATCGGGTGCGGGTCCAGCGAGTCGTTTCTCTCGTGCAGGATGCCCACGATCTTGCTGCGAATGTGGTCCGGGATCTCGCCGTCCAGGCGCTTGCTGCCGGTCGGCGCCTTGCGCTTGGGCGTGGAGCCCTTGGGCTGCGGCGGCGTCTGCGGGCCGAGCGTAGTGGCCGCGGTGTACCGCTCCCGGTCGGCGCGCTCCTTCTTTGGGATCACGTACCCGAACAGCTCAAACACCTCGGGGAACGCGTTGCGCAGCCGGTCGCGCAGCGACTGCCCCGGCCTGTTCGACAGCTTGAGATCCGGGTCGGCGGCGATCTTGGTCCAGTGGTTCGCATGCCGCAGCACGCCAAGCAGCAGCCGCCGGTCCTCGTCGTTCGTGTAGTTGCGCGTGGGCTTGCGCTGCACGCGATGCAGCCCCTGCAGACGCTGGGAGTTTGGCGGCAGCGGCCACACGACATCGGGCTCCTTGGCGTGGTGGTTGCGGCTACTGCTGCCTCTGCTTTTGCTGCTGCTGCCGTTGTGGTGCGGGCTGTGTGCGCACTCCTGGGCGCGGATCGTGCGGAACCGGTCCTTCAGGTCCACCGATGTCCGGTTGTTGAACGTGAACCTCGGATCGTCCAGTATCTTCTTCCACGCCCCGACCCCGTACTTGCTGCACCCCTGCAGCAGGTTCTCGGTCTCCTCCTCCGACCATTTGCGCGCCGCGCGTCGAACTTCCGCGCTATTTGTGGAAACCGCCAGGTTGGCCGGACGGTCCGCCGCGTGGCCGGTCTTGCGCTTGGCCGGCGTGTGCATCGGTGTGCTGTTGCTGCTGCTGATGCTGCCGCCGTCCTTGCGCTTGCGCTTCGAAGCGCTCGTGGATCCCAGCGGCGTCGCACCCGATCCGCCCTTCGCTGTGCCGTGCCGCGGGTGTGTGGAAAACTGGCTGGCTTGCGGCAACAGGCCGTCCTGGCGGATCACCGAGGCCGTAAGGCTGTGGCCGTGGTGGCCAAAATGGCTGTGCGCATTCTCAACGTTAGAGCCAAACAAGTGCTGCTGCTGCTGCTGTTGATGCTGCTGCTGTGCATCAGCAGCCGAGGCCATCAACGCCGAGTTGGTCCCGCCGGTCGTTGCCGCGATATGCTGCAGCGCCTGGGCGAGATCGCGGTACGCTGCGGCGTTGGATAGTGACGGATCATAGTGGGCGGAGGCAAATCCTGCTGCTGCGCTGGTGTCGGTGGCAGTCGACGGCTGTCCATTCCTTGAGCCGCCAGCCACATGCCCAACAAACCCATTGTTGATTCCGGACAAGGTCAGCGAGTTGCCCGCAAGCAGCTCGCTGTGTGCCAAGTACGCGGCGCTGCTGCTGCTGCTACTGTTGCTGCTCCCGCTGCTGCCGTTGTTGAAGTTGTTGTCACCTGCGTCTTGCTGGCGGTTTTCGCCATCGTGACTAATAGAGCCACGGTAGTTGTGCGCACTATTTTGCTGAGGGACAGTGGCACCAGCAGCAGCGGCGGTAGTGGTGGTAGCTGCTGCTGACGATGACGACGACTCTGCAACGTATGCGGCCGCGCTGTTCAGCAGGGCAAGGAAGCCCATATCCGGACGGCGATGCATGTTCGAATCGAAGGACCCGGGAAGCGGAGCCGATCCCTCCCGAGCGCCTGCGTCAAACGCAGAATGGTTCTGGCGGGGCGTGGACGTGGAGCTCTGGATCCTTGCCGCAGGCGTCTGGATCGGTTGCCACAGCGCGGATCCTGCCTCCGCAGCCGACGCCGACGCAGCGCCTCCGCCTCCGCCGCTTGCTGCGATCCCGGTGCGGTCCTGCAATGCGGCTAGAACACGGGCGGCGGCGGCTGCAGAGTCGCCCATCGACGACTCCGACGACCTGCTGCTGCTGCCGCTGCCGCCGCCTGCTGTTGCTGCTGCCTCCGTGTCCGTCGACTGTCCGCTGGAGCCGGCGGCGCCTTTTCCCGGACGCATCTGCTGCGAGACTGAGACGGCTGTCGACTCAGTCGAGGTCGAGGTGGCGCGCGTAGCCGAGGCAAACAGTTCTTTAGGCCGTGGGGTGGCGGGGGCTGCGGCAACCTTGGTGGTGTCTGCTGATATCGTAGCGGTGGTGGTAGTGGTAGTCGAGTAGTAGTCGAGATACTTGTTTACGAGATCGGCGGATTCGTGATACCCTTCGCCCACTGCTGTTATTGTTTCTTCCTCTTCCTCTTCCTCCTCTATGTGGTGTATACTGGATAGATCCGCGTGAAGTCCTCTGCTTGTTGTCATTGAACACTGGAGCTGGCGCTTTTGTTTTGTCAGCCCCACCTCCTTTTTTTATAAGTGTGTGCGAAGTAGCGCGAGAACCGGGCTTTTTTTGTCGGTCGATAATAATAAATGAGACAAGTGGAAAAAGAGGCCAAGTTTTGGTGCGATTAGACGGGCCGGATCTGGTTGAAGGAAGCGGTGGGGATCGTAAGCGATGCTGTCGGATATCTTCTATTATCTACATTGATCGTAAGAATAAACAGGCCCAAGCATACGATTCGATCAAAGAAGAATATATTAGTTTTTGTTGGTTGCTTGGTTAATTCGTTAGCGCCAACAGGTATCTCAAAGTAAGACTGGTACAGAAGCAGCACATGCGCCATGGAACCGTGGTGCCATGGATGGGAATTGTACCTGCTATCCAGGCTATATGGGAGGGGGGAGAAATACAAGGATATGTCCAGCAGTCAAGCACAAAGAAACCAAAGATAACCTCCACCCCCACTTCTTCAGCAGATTAAAGGAGTATTTTTCTTTCAAACCTCCCACCTCTGCAACGCAAGTGCTGTTCTGAGCGCAACAGCTGGGAGGAGGCAGTAAACAAATAAGGCAGCACGAATAAAATAACATAATATACAAAAAGGAGAAAAAAGGTGGCTGCCAAGTGCTCCCCCCACCTCCCTGAGCACGCGTGCTCATTCAACAGAAAAGCAACGTGGGTCTGAGTCGGCAACACCAGGCTGCACGAGCGTATTATATACAGCAAAGGGAACAAGCTTATCAACGCAAGGTGGAATGAGAACGTACATGTTTGGAGTGTAGAAAACGAAGAATTACGCTTTTACTGTG
>JANBOK010000237.1:0-19818 GCA_027595805.1 Coemansia sp. Benny D160-2 | reverse complement strand
AGGCTGGGCGGGCGGTTGCCCCTCATGTGTTCAATGCAGGCAGGGCATGAAGAACAATGGAGACGGAAAGATGAACGCATATGTCAATGTTCTGTTCTGCAGATGAGTTTGTCTTGTGTAATTTGCACCACGGATAGCAGATCACGGCACAGATAAGCTGCGGTTTTTATGAGACTAAAATGTTGTTGGAATTTTGTGGTAAACGAGCTGTTTATGCGTCCTACGGTAGCATAACCTAGTCCACAGCACTTCAGATCATAGCAACATAGTATCTAGTCTTCTTGAAGGTTTCTTCACTCGGTATTTACATTTAAAATATGTGCTTCTGATCCCTTTTCAAGGTGTGCAGAGCCCAATGGTTTGTATGAATTTATCGATAAATTGAGGATATAATCTATTTAATGCTCACTTTCGCTCGTGACTGATGGGGGATCGCGATCTCCCACGCTTCCTTCTCCTCTTTTCATCTCTTTCATCATGTTTGCTGCGTCTGTCGCCTCTCCTGTGCCTTTTGCTTTCCTTCCGCATCCGCCGCTTGTACTTTTCTAGATAGTATGCAGCCATGGGGTCCTCCGGATCGATTCCGGCGCTCTGCATAAGCCCGCTATCGCTATCATCGTCGCCCTTGTCCTCGCCGTCTCCCGTGGGTCGCTCAAGCGGCTGAGGCGCGGCATTCATAACCCGCTCCATCGATAATGACGCCTCGTCATCGGCCTCTCCCTGCTTCGGCTGCCTGTAGTTTTTCACATGGTCCACACGCAGCGTGCGGCCAAGCACCTTGGTTCCATTGAGGTTGTCAACTGCAAGAACCGTCGACCGCTGGTCCTCGTACTGCAGAAACGCAAAGCCCTTGGACGCCCCGGTCTCCTTGTCCCTAACAAGATTGATATTGACTATCTCGCCATACTGCGAAAACACGCAAATGATGTCGCCCTCTGTCAAGTCGAAAGGAAGACCCCCGACAAACACGTACGCGCTGTCTTTGTACTCGTCATGCCACGATGCGGTGGAACCAAGACGCTGCTCGTTCTCGTTTATCCGCCGAATCTCTTGGACAACGTTCATATTCTCCAGTGATTGAGCTGCTAAAATATAATGTATTTACAAGTTGGAATGATAGAAAGTCGATCTAGTCTCTCCTTCTGTCCAGCTTGAATTCCTGGCAATATACAATCTAGCAACAGACGGGCATATTGTGGGAGCTGGTCACATTAACCGTCAATGTAATGGATAGCCCCCCTACCGAGCATCTAAACGTACAGATATTACAGCTGATGCAATTTATAAAGATACGATTGAAAAGAAGAACCACAGAAAAAGTATTTAACTGGCAAAGAAAAAAAAAGCTTCTAATCAGCGGAGCTGTTCTGCTTTTTGGACATGAGGAAGGTCAACAGATCAACAGCAGTGACTACGTGCACGGGCTTGAATGCCACACGGTCCTCGTCTATCGATAGCCGCTCGGTGACAATTCCAGCAATGTTGTTCTCGAAAAAGCCGTCAAGCTCGCCAAGGGGCGTGTCAGGGGTGATCTCTCGAAACTTTTTCGACGAGCTTGTCTGGAATCTGAACATGACGTCCCTCACCTTTGCCTCCGAGTTTACACGGCCAGTGGCAACCAGCGTCAGCACATTTCCCAGGGTCACAATCCCACGCAGGATGCCGCGCGAGGTGATGACAGGGAGCTGGTCAAACCCATTCGTCTTCATCAGCTCAACTGCCTCAAGCACAGGCGTGTTCGTCTCAATCACCACTGCGCGCTTCAGATTAAGATCTTTGACACAAGCGCCGCCCCACTGGGTGTTGCGCTCGTTCTGCTTGCGGATCTCCTCCTCTTTGTCCAAAAACCCGTGCTTCTTCATCCATTCGTCGTTGATGAAGCGCGACATGTAGTTTCGCACAGAGTCTGGCAGCAGCGTCACCACGCGCTTGCCCGGGCCTAGATTGCGCGCTGCCTCGACGGCTGCCCACACCGCGCCGCCAGACGACCCTCCGCACATCAGTCCTTCCTCGCGTATCAGACGCCGCGCCATGGTAAACGCAGGCTTGTCGGATATTTTGATCCAGTGATCAACAAGCGTACGGTCAAGCGTATTGGGAATAAAGTCATAGCCTATGCCCTCGACATAGTAAACGCCCGACTCTGGGTGGTTGAGGCTCTCTGGCTGTGCAAGGATCGACGACATTGGGTCGACGCCCACAACAACGCATTCGGGACAGCGCTCCTTAACCTTGCGAGCTATGCCGCTGATAGTGCCACCTGTGCCAGCACTAACAACTAGCATGTCAATGTGGTCGTTGCAAGCCTGTAGAATCTCTTCGGCTGTGCCATCATAGTGTGCCAGCGGATTGTACGGGCTCTCATACTGGCCAAGGATAATCGAGTCGGGGATCTCGTCATGCAGACGCTTGGCGACGCTGATGTGCGACTGCGGCGAGTCCCATGCCGCCTCCGTAGGCGTGCGCACAATCTGCGCACCAAGGGAGCGCAGAATATCCACCTTTTCCTGCGACATCTTCTCTGGAAGTGTAATGATGCACTTGTACCCCTTCACTGCGCATGCCATGGCAAGCCCAATGCCTGTATTTCCAGACGTTGCTTCAATAATCGTATATCCGGGCTTTATCAGACCATCGGCCTCGGCTTCCTCCAGAATACGCACTGCAATCCGATCCTTCACCGATCCGCCCGCATTAAAGTACTCGCATTTGGCCACTACGCGTATAAAGTAACAGAAAAAAGTCCATTCAGTATCAACAATGCACAAAATAGGCATGTGGGCTTCTTCTCTCATTTACATTTGCTATTGCGCAATAAAGAGCAAATAGTGTGCTGCGTATCAGCGACAATACGCGCGTCAATGCGTTTGCCAATAAACGCACCATCGCGCAAGCCTGCAAACAAAGCATAAAGTGCTGATGAGTCAATACTTACATAGCTCGCACTGAAGCCCTTCCGCCTCCGCAATCCGATTCAGGCGGACAAGCGGCGTGTTTCCAATATGCTCTAGAATGCTGTCTAGGATCCGAGGCTCTTGCTCTCTACATGGAATATCGTTATACAGCATAACAAAGCAGAGCTTAATCAGGACAAAAGCCCAATATTAGTCAGTCTTCCTCGTATAGACCGCAAAGATATATCGATATGGCAAGTTATACGTACAGGTTGCGGTGGCGGTGCGACTCGTTGCCCGGCGCTACGTCGCAGGTGCAGGACATTTCTTGGTCGTACATTTCGAACGCAGTGGTAGGTCGGATTCCTCGCAATAGCGGATAGAGTTAACAAGTAATAACGTGGAATAAGAATACTTTCTGTAAATAAAACTAGAGAAATGAAAGAAAAAATAGTTTACGTTTGAGACAAATAAAGGAGAAAGTGAAAAAGTAAACGGAGAAAGAAAGAAAACCATGCCAGGTGGTTTATCATTCCCCCATTTACTCTGGCTTTGATGCCTTTTTTTCTATCTTTGTGCTTAGAAACCCCCCGCTCTTTTTGTTGCCATTACTTTTTTTTCCCACAGATCAGCTGGTTTTAAAAAACTTCCGAATGTTTGTATCAGTTTCTACATCGTGGTCTGTCTGGATGACTAAATCCATCTAGCATTTTTGTATTTCGATAAGCAAATGTTGTAAAAAGAGAGCTGCTGCTGCTCCATTGAATGTCTAGGACGGCGCCTGTTCTAAAGGCGTCTTTACTGTGCTTGATGTCGCACCATAAAAGCTTGATCTAAAAACCCGTGGAAATGTCGCCATTTTAAACGGATGGCTTGCAAGATAATAATATACACATACACTTGGCTATAGCGCAGCCACAACCTCAAAGGCCCCTGTGCTGGGTGTTTTGCAAAGCATATGCATCTCCACGCTAAGACGCCTTGCTTCAAGCGTGTCGGCAACAGTATATCCAAACGCATATATTGGACACACACGTGTGCCATGCATTCCGCCATCCTCGTACGGAATCTCCACACAAACGACTGGCTGCGTGGCCTGAACTGCTGACGGCTCAAAGTGCTTGCGGGCTTTTTGGATAAGCCGCTTATGTCTATCAATCTTGTCGTACCACGGCTGTTTAGCGCAGTCCACAAGTGCGTGTACGCTCCATCGCATGCTTGCCAAATCAGTGGAAATCGCAGAAGAGCTGTTGCTGCTCCGTACGCTGACAACAATCCGTCTGTCCCACACAACAAGGTCGCCTAATGAGTTGTCACCACATTTCTCTATTTCACCGGCTCGGGGCTTTTGTCTGCAGAACAGCCATCCGCGTTTTTTCGTTGGTGGATATAATGAAACCCCAGCTGTGCTTATCGCCGTTATAGTACTTTTACTGTGCTCATTAGACGGATCATCGTGTAGATTCGCTTTATAATAGTCGACAATGGCATCCATAAACCGGCGTAAATGTACAAGCTCTTGGGGCTGGCTTCTGCCTCTGATCCATCCAACAATGCTGGCAATCACTCGCTCGTGTAGTGCAGCATTGCGTGCCCAGTGAGGCAATGGCATGACAGAATGGCCGCTACCGTGCACTTTTGCCTGAAGTACCACGGTCCCAGTGCTCAGATCAATTTTTGCATAATCCGAAAGCAGGCCAGTGACTTTTTCGTTTATATAGGCCCGATGTCTCTGCATCCCCAGGCATATGTCCAAGATGTTCTGCTTGTTAAACGGGGACTCTGCAGAGTTGCTTCTGGAGCTAATGAGCTGCCGTAGCTTGTTTCTTCTAATCCTAGTATCTGTGTTGCTCGAGTCCTCGTGCCATCGAATCCCCTTTGATCTGCACATGTTGTAGATTGCTTGCTTGTCGATATTCAACAATGGACGGACCACTACAAGTTCTGGCCAGTCCCGGGAGAAATGACTTGATCGAGTCTGTACAACTGGAAATGAAGCTTGTGCCAGCATCCCCGCCATCCCGTAGACGCCGCTCTGGCGCATAAATCGCAGCAAAAACGTTTCCGCCTGGTCGTCTGCATGGTGTCCCGTCAGTACTGCGTGAATCCCCTGTTCTCGGCAAACAGCTCCAAGCTCATGGTATCTGCGCTCACGCGCCACTTCCTCCATTTTATGAATTGTAGGCAACGGAGATGATGCGCCATCCTCACCACTCCAACGCAACCTTCGTACTTCGTGCGATATGCCGAGCTCGCCCATAAACCGCCCAACATCCTGCGCTTCTTGCGCACTTTCTGGCCTAAACCCGTGATCCACTGTCACCGCATGGCAGTTTGACGGTCCAGCTGCCCGGCTGATAACATATGCCAGCGCCATGCTATCAGCACCGCCAGATACAGCAACCAGCAATCGCTTATCTGTCAGTTGAAGCCGAGAAAGCTGGCGCTGTACATGTCTTATGATCTGGTTCGCTGTCTGCATAAAACACCTTGCTACCCGTTTCCTTACTTTTGAACAATCTGGAGATTTTTAATAACGGCTATATCATACTGGGCTGGCAATAATCTTGCGGCAAAGTAAAGTGACTGATCTAGTTATGCTGAGCACTCATTGAATTCCGCAATGCAAAGGCGTCATGGCAATTTATGAGCTCATAGCACGTGACTGCAGCCCATTTATTCAATGGCATTGCCTTTGCTGTGTCCAGCGGAGCAGCTACGATTTTGTGCTGGCGTTTAAAGACAAGCACGGTTATCGTTGAGTTGCACGTATCCACATCTACACTCCTCTAAATGTCTATATTAGCTTGGGCTTTATAATTTTGTATTGGCGGTTACCTATTATTTTATTAAAAGACTATAACTGCAGCAAAATACAACGGTATTGGCAAATATGGATGTTGACACCCCCACAAAGTCTGCCGCCGAATACGGTCTTCCCGACGATGAGATTGTTGCAGAGATTCCAGTATATCTAACACAGCAAATATCAAAAAACCTGCATATTTTGCAATATCTACAAAAAGAGGGCACTGTAGCACCCGGGGTTTTGCTGCCAAAGGTTGCCCGCATAAAGCCAATCCATGGACAGATGGAAATGGACATTGCGCTAGATGTGCAGAGTCCGATGTACAACCGCGAACGCGGACTTGAGCTTGGAGTTGGGCTGGGAGATAACGGTCGCCTGCTCGACATTACCACGCTTGTGTCTTCGGACATTCCAATGAGCAGCACCTATGCTGCCGGCGTAGTTGTAGATGGTGCACTTCACTTGACCCCTATTGGAAAGCTGACACAACTGCGGCCAAGTCTCAAGTATCTTGATCGGGTTGCCGAAAAGGAGCGTGCTGCGAGCAGACTGGATATGGACGACGAGGACGATGAAAAAAAGGAAGTCAAGGCGCAGACTGTTCAGGTGACTGTGCGTTCTGCACAGGCCGAGGAGGCCCTGCGTCTGCAGCAGAGATCGGTTGCTTTTATCCAGCAAAAGCTTGAGGAGGAGCCGTGGTCAAAACTGTCGTACTTTGATGTTGGCAGCGACGAATCCAACACAGTTTCTGCACGGCTGATTGCAAAAAACACGAGTGATCTTGTTTGCAAAGAGACACCAGACGAGTACTTGGCAAAGATCATTGGCAGCACCGAGGCAAATATCTTTGAAAACGACTGATTTTGCCTGTTATTATATTTTATATTGTCATCGCTTTTTATATAATTAACAAGTAAAAAGGAAAGCAGAGTTAGAAAAGCAAGTGCCTTTGCACACATTCTATATATTTTTGTTCACTGCGTTCTTCTTGACTTTCTTAGTTTTGTTGCGTTTGATTGTTGGATTCCAGCTCTTGGGGAAGGCGGGCTTTGGCTTGTATTTGCAGTGAACAAAGTCAAGCGGCACATCAACGAAAGAGTCGTCCTTCTTCTTTGCCTCTTCGATAAGCGCCACAAGAGTGTCGGCCAGCCGTTTTTTGTTCAGCAGCGATGCGAGCTCACGCGACTCTGACATAATCAGCTCATCCGTCTGCGGATTGTAGCGTGGGCCTGCAAGCAAAACAAACTTGCGAAGAACAAGTGCGTCCAATCCAAGATCCTGCACCTTGACGCGCATCACAACCTTCCGATCCTTTGCTTGGGACTTTTCGCCCATGGTTGCAGAGCTTTCAAATCGCAGGATCTGCGATGCCGAGGGCGCTGTAAACGGCTTCTTGAACTCTGCAAGCGCCGGATGCTCAAACTTCATCTGGCGTGCGTACTTGCGCACATCGCGAATGCTCTCCATCAGCAGATGCCCGTACAAGTGGTGGTCATCGCCATCCCACTCACCCATGTTTTCAATATCGTTCTCCTGGTCCTCCTGATCGATCGCCAAAGCATGCTCCCTGCGCTGTGACTTTGTTACCCTGGGAAGTACCTTCTTCTTACGGCCGACTTGTTGGACAGCGCTGGTGTGCAAATGACGTCCAGCAGCAGCAGTAGCAGCGGAGGATAGCCTTGGACTCTTTAGAAGTCGCAAATGCGTTGTGATTATCGAGCTCATTTTCTGGCTGTTGATATGGACAAACGGATTTCTAATTTGGATTAAACAAAACAGCCAAGAACACCAAAATGAACGACAAAGAAAGATTTGGCAATATAAGGAGTATGGAGAGCTAAAGAACAAAGGAAGAAGGGAACAACAACAAGATACTCACTGGCCATTTGCTTCCATTCGCGTTGTTCAATTTGCAAAAACCTTGATAAACCATACTCGTTTTTCTGTCAAAAGTACACGTACTGATCTGATCTATTTGTCTTGATCCGATCCGCCGTTATGCAACTGTTACGCCTCATCACAGTCGATGCGCAGCAAAATAAAAACATGTTTTTAGTTTTCTTCTTCTCTTCCAAAGCTCATTTTACTTTATTTCTCACTTCTTTCTTCTTACTAAATTTGGTTATCTTTACACAATGTCTTTGGAAAGTAGCCAGCATGGCCACAGCGAGCCGTCGCCAAAGCCTCCACCTATTCGCAAGCTGGATGAGACAGTTATTAACCGTATTGCTGCGGGCGAGATTATCAACCGCCCATCAAACGCGCTGAAAGAGCTGATTGAAAACTCGCTGGATGCGGGCTCTACCAGTATTTCCATAGGTGTTAAGGATGGCGGCCTGAAGGTCCTGCAGATCCAGGACAATGGCCATGGGATTCGCGCAGAGGATATGCACATTGTGTGTGAGCGGTTTACGACCAGCAAGCTCAAAACGTATGAGGACCTGTCGACGATCCAGACGTACGGATTCAGAGGCGAAGCGCTTGCAAGCATCAGCCACGTATCGCATTTGTCAATTATTACAAAGCAGGCCGAGTCAGACTGCGCGTACAAGGCAAACTACTCTGACGGAAAGATCGTTCCCGCACGGCCTGGAGGAAGCAGTGATCCAGAGCCGTGTGCCGGAAACAATGGCACTGTAATCACCGCAGAGGATTTGTTCTATAACATTCCTTCACGCAAATCCGCGCTTAAGAACACGCGTGATGAGTATACCCGTATATTCGAGGTTGCTAGCAGATATGCTATCCACAACTCGGGTGTCGCATTTACTTGTCGGAAGATCGGGATGCCAAAGGCAGATTTGAACACCCAGAAGGGCGCATCAACCATTGCGAATATCAGACAGATATTTGGCGCAAAAATTGCCAGCTCTCTTGTCCAAATCAGCAATACGGACAAGTATTTTGATTATGAGTTCAAGGGAAGCGTGTCAAGCTCTACGCACGAGATGCACAAGTCGATATTCCTCCTTTTCATCAACCACCGGCTGGTTGACCACACGCCGATTAAGCGGGCAGTTGAGTCTCTTTACACTAGCATTCTCCCTAAAGCTTCGAGGCCGTTTGTTTATCTGGACCTTCGGATAAAACCTCAGAACGTCGATGTTAATGTACATCCAACAAAACGCGAGGTGCGCTTTTTGAATGAGGATGTGATTGTTGGTGCAATTGTCGATTGTATCCATAAAAAGCTGCTTGACATCAACGAAAGCAGATCATTCCCAATTCAGAGTACACTTGTAAAGGAAAGCTCGGGAAGCACACTTACCGAGGATAATACCTTAACACCGATTTTGTCGTCTTCACTTTCAAGGGAGCCACCATCAACACCCGTTTCTAGCAATATCAAGTATGAGAAGAGCCGCTCAGGACAGATTCCCGAACTATCCAGCCCCTCAAATAGCTTTCAACAGAGTAGCCAGCAAAGAACCCCAGTCAACAAGACCGTGAGGACGGACTACAAAACACGATCTCTTGAGTCATTTTCGTTTGGTATCTCACCCTCTGCTGCTAACAGAAACCGAACACAGCTGACAATCGGCTCTGACTTTAGCATCTCGCCGTCCAGAGAATCAGGACAACAACATTTGCCGACTATCTCGTCAACGTTTCCCAGCCATGCTTCCACTAACCATGATGCGGATAGGCCGGACCCAATGTTTGGCAGCCCTATTAACTCAATTCATCAGAGCGGCATCCACGGTAATAAACCGATCAACTCTTCTCCAGGCCCAAAATCCGCTCGTATTGTGGACATCACACCACCGTCATCTACACCTCTATTCGCTCCTGGGAGTAGCTTATTAGAACCAACAGCACCACAATGCGATGATCTAGGCCACGAGCCAGGAAAGCGGCCAAAACTCGCTGACCCGAGTGACCGGCAGCTGTCTTCTACCTTTCCAGAGATCAAACCAGGTCCACTAGGAAAATCGTATATGGCCGAAACCACAGAGGCGCCTATCGACGTACAGCTGACCAGCATTCGCAATCTGCGAAATGAATTGAGGCGACATGCGCATACTGAGCTTACACGGGTTTTGAGCGAGCACACATTTGTTGGCTTTATTGACGACCGAAAGGCACTTATACAATACCAGACACGTTTGTACATGGTGGACTACTGCAAGATCAGCTTCCATCTATTCTATCATCGCTGTGTTTTCGACTTTATGAACTTTGGTCGGATCTTGCTGCAGCCCGCACCATCCATCTACGAACTGGCGTTGGTTGCAGCACAAGAGCTTGGCGATGAGAACCCAGAAAAGTCGGCAGAGGATGTGAATATGCGCTTTGTCAACAACAGCGAGATGCTTGAGGAGTTCTTTCTGATCAGAATAAGCGATACTGGGACAGTCGAGTCAATGCCGATGATAGTAAAGGAGTATTCGCCAGACTACGACAAGCTGCCGCTGTTTCTTTACAATGCCGCATTTTCCATTGACTGGGAGAACGAACAACCGTTTCTCAAGGGGTTTATTAACGCGCTAGCATCGCTATACGCGCTTGAGCCTCCGCTTCCCGACGACCCGCTTAATGCCAAGGAAGCATATCGCTTAATGACTGAACACCGCATATTTCCCTCATTTAAGGAAACCTCGTTTTGGGCACCGAACATGCTTCTTACCGAGAACGCCGTGATCCAGCTTGCCGACCTGCCTGACCTATACCGCATTTTTGAACGCTGCTAGTGTTTCTGGATGGTTTAATGCTATGGCCTCACGACGTAATAAGAATGCTGGGCATAATACAAGCTTCTCTTCTGATTAAGATGGCTACCCTGTGGCATTAAAGTCGGAGCTGCTGTTCACATTATCATAATATTAGTCATCGTTCCCCACATAACCTCGGCTTGCATGCTACGAGGACTTAATCTAAGATGAATGAATGTCTATTGTCTAGAATGCAATTTTGTTAGGTAAAAAAACTTGTATGCGCAGATGGCATGCTATATTATAATGTCATGCAAGTGTTCCAAAGCTTCTTTGATGCTCGATTACTAGAAACTTGTCTTCTACTCTTCAACATTTATAATTCAGACTATAGCATTGTAATTCCAAATCTGTAAAAAGAAACGCAGCTACCACGGTCACCAATGGGGCGACAATACTGTTGTTATCTCACATGGTACCAGACGTCAATACAGCTCCGGTTCCTATAATCCACACACCGGGTTTCGAACCGTTTACCAAAGTAATATACATTCTGTCAGCGTGTGTATCGCTTTTGATATTTCTGTACGGAGTGTTGATTATCATTCTTGATACAAGAGTCTGGCAAAACCATATCGTGCGAATAATCATTGTGGTCCAGATCATTAACTTTCTGCGGTTTATATTTCGAATATTGGCGACGTTTATTACAGTCCGAGAAGAGTTTGGCTGCCGGGCGCTGTTGTTTCTTCACAACTCGACGACGCTGTTGCCGGTCAACCTTTGTGTTTATTGCGTGGTTTACTTGCAAATTATAATTGTTCATCAGGTGCAGCCATACAAGCGATGGCCAAAAGCAGTGCTCTTGTCGTTTGCAATACTTACAGCTATTGTTCCTGCAGCTTCATTCCTCTACATCTCTCCTAGCACAGCAGGAATTGCCTCGTATTGCAGAATTCCTAAAGTATTTAATCACAGACACTTTGTATATTATAACCTCAGCTTTGCCCTTTGGCAGTATCTATCAGGTGTTATCGGCGTGGTCAGCGGCTCCATTCTTGGCCTGTATATTCTACGGACGCAGAGAGTTCCACAGAGCATCCTGAGGACATCAACATACTCCTATGGTCAATCGCAGACTATTATCCAGCAGAGCCATACAAATATGCTCCACCGCACCCTTCTATCCATAGTCTGGTTTCCAATAACGCCTATTATCTCTCTGTGGTTCAATGTGCTCCTATTCTCCGTATCCTATTCCAGGCAGAAAACATTTACGAGTCTCGAGTACATAAATGTTCTTTTGCTTGGGCTTCAGTCGGTGCTGTTAGGAATGGGGCTTATTGTGAACCCGACTGTTGAAAAGACGTTTAGAAAAGAAATTTGGGACCGCTGGATAAAAACAAACAAAACATCTAGAACTAACCAACCCATGGTTTCCCATATGGAAGATGTCGAGCAGCGGCTACACGTGCCTTTGAATCTATCGACCCCACTATCGCTGGACGACGCTCTTGTTAGCCCTGTATCCGAGTTTTGACATTGCTTGCAGTTGTATATAATATTTGAATTTTGCATATCCCTTTTTGCATGAGGAATAAAAATGTTCGCACTTTATTATAAAAAGAATTCATGTGCTGGACCTAGACATGTAAGGTCATAATGCAAAAATGCCATGTTATTATTATTGTTGAAAATTGCTGCTAGGAACACTTTCTTTTTGAAGAAATAATTAGAACTGGTTTCTTTCTTTGCTTTTGGCACTAGTTATTTGACCTCTAATTTCTCTTCATTGTACTTGTTTGAGCACTTCAAAAGGCTGTTGATGATAGAAGCAGAAAGAATAGGAACATGTGCCATATTGCAAGCAACTACAAAAAGAAGCGGAAACTAGAGCGACATAGTCGGTACAGCATTGCTTCCTTTTTAAAATATGGACAATAGACAAAACCAAGGCACGATCCCTACGCTTGTAGGCACTGGGTTTCTGGTGACGGCATTAGTTGTATACATCACATCGGCAGTGGTCTCGCTCCTGATATTTCTGTACGGATTGATACTTGTCTGGCTCCAGCCTTCGGTCTGGAAAAACAGAATCGCGCGTATTATCATAATCGTGCAGCTGCTGAATTGCATGCGGTTTGTAATCCGAATAATTGCATCGTTTGTGGTGATAAAGACTGAATTTGGGTGCCGAGCAATTCTGTTTGTCAACAACGTCTTGGCTCTTTTGCCAGTCAACCTGTGTATCTACTGTGTCTTGCATCTCCAGCTGGTGATCATCCACAGGGTGTCGCCTCAAAAAAGATGGCCAACAATTGTTCTAATTTCTCTTGCCATAGGAATAGCAATAATTCCAGCGTCGGCGTTTCTTTACACACCTCCGAGCAGACTTGACATAACCTCGTACTGCAATATTCCGAAACTCGTGCAGCGCAAGTATTATGTATTCTTGGTTTTAACGATTTCAGTGTGGCAATATTTTTCTGGGATTGTTGGCGCAATCAGCGTAACTATTATTGGGATTCATATTGTGAAAACACGAAAGAGCTCTCGACGGATACTGGCCCTGTCGTTGTACGCGTATCATCCTTCATACAATGTGATTGCGCAGAGCAAGTCAAAGATGCTCCACCGCGCATTGCTGACAATTATCTGGTACCCTATCACACCTATAGTGTCGCTCTGGCTCAATACAATCATATATACAGTCGCCTACTACCGACGCACTACATTCAATGGACTGGAGTACGTCAACGTTGTATTTCTTGGATTGCAGTCGGTGCTTCTTGGCATTGCGCTCATTGTCAACCCAACTATCCGCGATGCTTATAAGAGGCAGATAAAATCCCGGCTGAAAAATCATAAAGGAAAGAATAAGGAACGTCTTGTAAGCAGCAGCAGACCACTGTGGCAGGACAGCAGCAACACACTGCATGGGCTGCCACCACATGTAAATATTGAGAGTGCAAGTTCTCTGGATATGCTCAGCGACACTCTGTCTGCGTTTTCAGAATAAACGCTATGCATTATAACTGCCAGGAACACGCTCTTTAGTGAAGCCCAACACTGTATTTCCGATGCAACACAGCTCTTTTTGTCTATTTCTATATATAATTTTTAAATAACTTCGTGTTTGTCTGTCGAAAACGGGGAAAGAGAAATGCAAAAAGCCTCTCTTGCGGCATACACCGAACCCCCCAAAAGAAGAAAATCGGGAGAAAAGATGAGAATTTAAAGATGTAAATTTTGACAGCAAAAAAAAAAAAAGGTCACCAGCGACGAGCAGCAATCAAAGAAACTTTGTTTTTTCTTTACTCTTTCTTTTTTTCTGCTTCTTTTTGGGATTTGTTTTATTATTTCCTTCTCAATTCAACCTTTCTTGACCTTTTCCCCCCTTCTTCAGACTCTTTTTCTCTCTTCCCGCCCAGCTTTTCGGATAGTTCTTATTGATATTATATCTGGCGTTGCCTTTTATACCCGCAGATGATGAGCTCAACGCAAAACCAGGCTCCACCCAACTCGGAGCAAGCAAGGAAACGACAGACTCGCCGTGACGAGGTAAGTGAAGCCGGTTGTTTGTTTGTTCATCTGTTTTTTGAATATGAGTGGAGGTTTCTCTGCTTATCATCGGCAGCGGAAAGGACAAATAGCAGGGGTTGCCTGTAGAGCATTTTGCCATGCGTGTGGCTGGATGGGCAAAACTCTGCTGTTGCTAGCGTTTGAGATTGGCGATTTGCGGGATGAGCGCGGGAAAAGGTGCTGTGGCAACATGTCTCCTGATTCTCTTCTCTCCCTCTCTTGCTTTCTGCGCTCCCAGCATGCATGCTTGTAAACGGCGGGACCCACCAAATATGAGAAAAGAGTAACGGACTGGAGAGTGCGGGATCTGTTGATGATTCGTCCTCCCCTTCCTTTCTTTTAAGCCTCGCTTGCGTTCTTTGCGCGCTTTTCCCTCTTGTCATCCTAATTTATTTGTTTATTTATTTCCTTCGTCCTTTTACTCCTTCCGTGATTGATTTGTTGATTGTTTGAATACTACTGCTATACTGGACTAACCCTCTTTTTTCACACTTTGCACTGCGGGAGTAGTTTATCCGCAAAAAGGCCGAGGCGGATCTGAGCAAAAAAATGCACCAGAACAGACACAAGAACAGCGACGGCGCGCAAGCAGCGTCTGGCACGGGGTCAAACGGAGGACGCAAGCGCGGGGCAAGCGCAGCCGTGGGCACGGTGGCAGCGCTGCGGCCGGCGCCAGCACTGACGGTGCGTGATGGGATCTCGATCACAGAGGCTGCGCAGCTGATGGCGGCAAAGCGCGCAGACAGTGTGCTGGTGGTGGACGATGACGAGCGGCTGGCAGGAATCTTCACAGCCAAGGACGTGGCATTCAGAGTGGTGGCTGAGGGTCTAGATGCAAGAAGCACGCATGTGCGCGACATTGCGACACGCGACCCGCTGTGCGTGACAAGCGACACGCCGGCAACAGATGCGCTTAACACGATGGTTGCGCGTGGGTTCAGGCACCTTCCTGTTTGTAATGAGGAAGGCGATGTGGTTGGGCTGCTGGATGTTATCCGGTGCATGTACGAGGCGTTGGAGCGCATGGAGCGCGCGCATCAATCGTCCAAGGCTTTGTATGCGGCCATTGAGGGCGTTGAGAAGGAGTGGAGCGTGCATTCGACGCAGATGGTCAACTTTGTCAGCCAGCTGCGCGAGCGCATGAGCTTCCCCGACATGACAACGGTGCTGGACGGCGCCGACCCGATTATGGTTGGGCCAAAGACGCCTGTGATGGACATTGCGCGCCAGATGCGTGCTGCGCGCGTCACGTCCAGTCTGGTTGTGGACGATGACAGCGGAAGCATCGCCGGAATCTTCACCAGCAAGGACATTGTGCTGCGTGTCATTGCCGCCGGACTCGATCCACGCACATGCAGCGTTGTTCGTGTCATGACTCCGCATCCCGATACTGTGGTGCCGTCAACATCGCTGATTGACGCGCTGAAGCGGATGTACGAGAAACACTATCTCAACCTGCCAGTAGTCGATGACAGCGGCGAAATTCTGGGCGTGGTGGATGTTCTGCGGCTGTGCTACGCAACGCTGGAGCAGATGAAGTCGATCCAGGGCGCTGGTGCTGAGGAGGTAGGCGCTATTGGCGGCCCCATGTGGTCGCGGTTCTTTGGAAACAGTTTGCCTGCCGAGCTGGGCGGGCCCGGATCGTCCGTCAGCGACACCGTGCATCAGTCGCAGGGCGATGCCTTCAGCCAGCCGCCGCCGTCGTTTGTCGATGGCACTGCTCGTCTTGCGTCCGAGGTTTATCCGAACGAGTCGGCGTCGATGATTGAGGACATCCACTCTGCTGTTAACTCGCGTGTCGGCGAGCAGGAGGCCTACGATTACGGCTACGTCGATCCCGCTGTTGCTGCCGCACAGTACTCGGCCTACAACAACCACCAGATGCTGATGCAGCAGCAGCAGCAACAGTAGCAGCAGCTTCACGCCCACCACCAGCCGCAGATGATGCCCATGCCGCACCACTTTAGCGCAGCTGGCCAGCAGGCGTTCTCCAACCTCGGCAGCCAGACTCTGTTTGGCCAACAGACAATGCCGGCTGCTGCGTCAGCCACCGGATCGGGTTCGCTTCACCACTCGCAAACACGACTGGGCGCCATTCCCGACGGCCACTTTTCGTTCAAGCTGAAGACACCGTCGGGCAAGATCCACCGCTTCACCGCCCCTGCCAACGATCTTGACGGAGTGCGCGCTGCCTGCGTCCGAAAGCTGCTGTCGGAGGGCGTGCGCGACGCACAGGCCATCATTGACGAGTCGGGACTTGCCTACGTTGATGACGAGGGCGACTTTGTCCACGTCACCGGCGAGGCGGATCTGGCCGACGCTATTGACCTGGCTGCGCGCGATGGCAAGGATCGCGTCATGCTGCAGGTCAACCCGCGCGCACTCGTTTATCTCAACGAAGCCGGCAAGGAAAAGAGCAAGGATGATGGCAAGAATGGCGCCGTCGCAGCCAATGCGTCTGAGCTGCCTGGTGTTCTGGGCGTTCCTGAAAAGTACTTGGTTCCCGCTGCTGTTGGTGGTGGTTTTGCCACAGCGTTGTTGTGTGTCTGGATTGCCGTCAAGCTCTCTAAGAACTAGCGCTTCTCAGCATCCGTTCTCTTTCTCTTACACCTCTAGTTACTTCTTATTTCTTACAAATCCCCTCTACCAGTTTCTTCTTGCATGGATTTCTCACCCTTTTTATTTTGTTAGGAACAAGATAGTCTTCCTCTTTTCATCTGTCAGAGACAGCGCCCGATGAATCACTCTGCAACCTTGTTTGGGGAAAAGACGTAATGACATGGTATAGAAATATTGGACAATATTGGATGTGGTGAAGTGAGGGTTTAATACATAAAGCCAAAAAAAGAGAAAGGAAAAAGGAGAGCTGTTGTCGTAACTACAAGCGTCGGGCTCTCCGGGTCTCGTTTCTACGCACAAGTTGCTGGCACGAGCAGCAGAGAAAGAAGGCAGCATACACGGCTGCGGCAACAAAACACGCGTGGCCAACCTCCTTTGGATGCACCGGGTCCTCCGTCGACCCCGTCAGCTCCTCCACCTCGGCATTGAACAGGAATCCCAGAATTACCAGAAACACTATTCCGAACACCGAGAGCACCTGGCAGCACATTGCGCACCCTGGCGACACGAAAGCGAGCTGCATTGTTGTCTTTCTTTCGGCTATGCAGATGTAAAGATGTAAGTGAAGGTGAATGTGAAATTGAAATAGATATAGTGTCGAGATGATGAGGGAAAAAAAGCTCACCGTTAAATAGGAAAGAGATAATGCTGAATTAGCAAACAAGAAAAAGGAGAGAGAGAGAGAAAGGACCCCAAATACAAAGAGGGAGGATGCGAGTGAAAGAGGGATTGAGAAAACTAGCCATATAAAAATGACGATGTGTGAAGGAGAAAAAAATGGTTTTATTATAATTTTTCAATCGACGCGTTTACCATTTTTCTTGCTTTTTTTGTTTGTGTTCTGTTTTTTTCTATCAATCCGACAGTTCTGATTTATCATAAATTTACTTGTGCTATCCGCTGTCTTTCTATCTTTTTTGTTTGCTTGCAGGGCTACAGACTAGCGGCACCAAGGTACAATAACAACTAAAACGATAATAATAGTAAACAAGGAGCGGAGGGAGGACACGACGGTATGGACAATACCACCGAAACCGAGAGGCAGCACCAGTACCAGCACCAGCACCAGCTGGTGGCCATGCTAGCCGAAGACGACAATACCGACACTGTTTCGCGGCGATACGCGCCCTACAGCCTACGCAGAAGACACAGACGGACCATAGACCGTGCGCCTTCATACAGCGAGGACATTCTTACTATCTGTGAGCAGCTTGGTCGTCCACTATTTGGACGGGGGTTAATGGGCCGCACAGACGATGCCTTCTCTGTGCCGTGGAGGACAGTTAGTAGGGAGACGGCGGAGCTACGCGAGTTGTTTTACAAAGAGCAGGAGGAGGAGGATGATAGAATAGCCGCGGAGCAGAGGCAAAGGGAAATGGAAATTGAACAGGCAAAGAGAGTGGAAGAGGACGAGAGAAATGTCGCAAACGACGAGATGAGCTCCAAACACCCATACGAGTCGGTGTTTGAAACGGTGAAGGCGATAGCGGAGCGCAGAGTCAGCAGCGCAGTGGTTGGTGAGAAAGAGGAGAAAGGTGGCGACGAAGACGAAGACGAAGACGAGGAGGAAGATGCCGACTACAGTCCCGATGCTGAGGCGCAGGACGACGATGAAGAGGATCTTCTACTGACTGAAATTGAGCCTATTGACGAGGCAGAGGAGGTTGGTTCTGATGCTTCGAGCCCCGAGATTGGGATTGCGCCGCTGCCAGAGTCTGTTGATGACGTTGTTGTTGAGGAAACCAGCGATCAGAGCGCTGGCAGCCAGTCTATTGAGGTCAGCGAGGTCAGCGAGGCTGCTGTTTCGGAAGCCGAAACCGAAGAGACTGCTGAGATTGAGGAAGAGGTTGTGGTTAGCGAAGAGCAGTCGGCGATATCAGCAGAAGAGGAGGAAGAGGAAGAACAGGAGGAAGTCCAGGTCGATGTCGAGGTGATACACGAAGAGGAGAGCGAGGAATCGGACAACACAGTCGATGAGGCCGATGCAGATTCAGACGAGGCAACAGAGGAGATTACATCGATGGACTATGTCGAGCAGAATAATGACGCACAAAGCGGTGCAGACCATCAGAAAGAGCAAACAGAATCGGCAAACACCCGCAGCTGGTGGTCGCTCAGCAGCCCTGGTATCCTGGGCAGTCTTCTTGCGTCAAAGCAACACGTGTCGGAGGAGAGAACATCCACTGACGAGAACTCACAGCCGTCGTCTCCGTCATCCCCATCTTCTCCCGTCCAGCCGCAAGAGTATATCCAGCCCCATGTCTGTGTTCGGCGGCGTCTTCCGCTGACAAACATTGCACCGCAGACGGCGCTGCCATATTCTCCTGCCTCGTTCATCAACGTGTCGGGCGGTAATAAGTCGGCGCTTGCGAAAGAGTGGCCTGCGCTGCGGCACAGCATATCGCTGATCCCTAGCCGTCGCCCATCAGTAGCAGCATCCACGCCCAGAAAGATGCAGACGCCCAGGATCGCTGGTTCGTCTTTTGGCCTGGAGGCGCGCCGTAGTGTAGTCCGCGGCCAAGCGGTCCGTCCGCGGAAGCGTGGGTGTCTGTACTACGGAGCCGGATACGGATCGCAGAGCACTCCGTACTCGTCGACCATCACTGTAACCGAGAGGGTTCCAACTGAAGATACATCAAAGCCCGGCGATGCGGGAGTTCGCACTGCCGGCAAAGAACCAGGTGACGGCGATACCAGCAGAAGCAGTATCACCGCACAGAAGATCCTCGACATTATTGGTGAGGTCCCACCGGGTCGCACACAGATCGTTTATGCGAACGGAGGTGTTAATCCGTACGAGCTGCGTAGCCCCTATGCCGTGCGTATGCAGCCAGCCACTCCACAGCGTCGCAAGGAGCTTGTTCCAGTAAGCTTGCGCTTGTCGCGCACTCCAGCGAAGCATCATGCTGCTACTCCTTCATCGAAGCCGGCGACGGGTGGCTCGGTTCTCGAGTCCATTGCGTCGGCTGCTCCGCCGGCTATTCAGGCCAAACTCGCGGCCACGCCGATTGTCTCAAAGCAGACGCAGCAGCCACAGAAACAACAGCTTCCTGTCTCTAATATCACAGATGCTAAGCAGGCGGCGCTTCGTGTGGACTATAGCAATCTGCCGACGTTTGATTTTACTCTGTCAAACCAGTCGGCAGTGTTTGCTCCTACCACCGCACCGCCAGCCGCTCCATTGGCGCAGGATAGCGTTGATCTGTTCCATATGCCCAAAGCAGAACAAGTCGGCACTCTTTTCAAGGACAACGCAGCTCCT
>JANBOK010000236.1:0-19844 GCA_027595805.1 Coemansia sp. Benny D160-2 | reverse complement strand
GGCATTATAACACGGCAATAATGTATGCAAGTGAGTAAGGAGAAAAATCGGAACCCGGTCTTTTGTTTGTTTGGTAGGAATCCAAGGATACAAGAACAAAACAAAACAAAACAAAACAAAACAAAACAAAACAAAACAAAACAAAACAAAACAAAACAAAACAAAACAAAACCAAAATCAAACGCCCCCGAGGACTGCAAAGGGCTGGGCAGGAGACTAGAAGATAGAAATAACAAACTTGGACGTTAATACTAGAGTTAATGTGGAGGGAGAGGGGGGGAAAAAGAGCTTTTTCATCTTTTGTTGTTGTTGCTACAAAGTGGAAACCAAAGATAATAAAAAAGGGGGACAGGGTAGGCTGATCATTTCCCTTTTTTCCTGTTGTTGTTGTTTTTCTTTTTCTAGCTGCATTTCCTGTTGCCACTTTGTGCTTTAGCTCATTAAGAACTCCGTTCCTACGCCTTGCTTCTCTAGCACTCGTGCTTTTTTGGGGGGGAAGGCGGAAAGGTTTTCCTTTTGTTGCTTTCTTCGGGAGCGGTTGGGATATCAATGCTCGCTTCGCCTCGTTGAACAATGTGGCGACATCTCGCAGAAAGGCGTTTTTATACCAAGAAACAGGAAAGAAAGAAAGGAATGTCGATAAAGTAGGAAACCCCTCTCCTCTGCAATGATCCCGAGCTATCATTTTTCCCTCTCTCCTTCATTCACAGAATCCCACCCGCCCCCGTTTGCGTCAAACCAGTCACGAATATCGCAAGAGTGGAATCATTTATTTCAAGCTCCGCAATCTCCTCCCATCCGCCATTTTCTGTTTCTTATTTGCGTCCGTTCCGTTGGATAGCAAAAGAAAAATGGGCGTCTGGCTTACCTACTTGCATCGCCCGCTTTTGTTCAACCGCACTCATCACTGCGAAATATGTCTACTATAATAAATGTCAAAAATAACAAAATGAATAAAGTAAAAGAAACCCCCAAGGACAGACAGAAATGAAAAAAAGGAAAAAAGAAATGAGGCGTATGTTGGAAAAAAAAAGAAAACAGCCCTGAAAAGTTGAAAAGGTTTACATCCTCTTCAAATTCCTTTCCTTTCTTTTTTGGCGCTCAACGAAAGAAAAATGGCATGAAACGAAGCAACCAATCCTTTTTCAATTTCAATTTCTATTCTTTACTTTTGTCCATGTATGTATCTGCACAATAAAAAAAAGGTGTTTCTTGAATCGTTTTTACAAGGGATTGAGGCTTATTTGTTTCTCCCCCCTTTATTTCCCTTTTATTTCTTGAGAAATAGAAATAAAAAGCTGGGGAGGAGCAACAGTGGCAGTCACTCTCCTTTTTTTTGTGGTGAGCTTCAATTATACTTTTTTTGTTAGATCTCGCTTACTGTGCTTGGCCATTATCTAGGATGGCTGTTTATTCAGCTTGGCTAATGGAGAAACACAGCAACAATAACAAAGCACAAGGCTTCTGTGGCTGATTCTATTGTTTTTCTTGTATTATCTGCTGCTGTTTGGCGCTTGCTGCGCCCTGTGGCTTGTATCCTTGAAGCACATTATCCCTTCTTTTTTTTCCATGAGCCTCATTCTCCCGTTCCAATGGTATTGTTTCTGTATCGGTTTACTCAGTTCAACACTTGGAATTTGTTGCAATCTATCTGTTCAGGATGTCTTTTTTATTTCCGTTTTTATCTTTTTTGCATGTGCTCGTTTTCACTTTTTTATGTGGTTGTGGGTGTTGTTGTTTTCAACGCTTTCATTTGCCACTTTATACATGACAACATGGATAATAAAAAATGGAATGTGCACATCTTTCTCCCACTAGTTAGTGAAGCAAAAACAGAAGTAATTGCACCAATTTATTGCCTTCTTTTCATGTTGATCCTCTCCTGTGGATCCACAATAAATGTCGCGTTTAGTTCAGCAAATATCCGCGCAACCTCTAACAGCTGAACAGAGCTAATTTGATCTGGTCACTGATCTGATTGCTGATGAGCATGTACCTTTTTCCCATTCTCTTTTGTTCGCCCAGCCAATAGGCTCCAGCCAGCCAGATCATAAGCAAAACATGGGCTTTATTGTTGATGAGAATAGAGCATAGAGCTTGAAGCAAACTCAGCCCTGTCTGTTTTTATTGTTATTTACTTTTTTTTCACTCGCTCCATATTCAATTCCACTCAAATCCCATCCACCTCATCTACACTTTGAAAAGACTCAGCAAGGAAAAAGGAGGGAACCTCAATGATGGCTACATCTGCTTCGGCTGGGGCCGGCAACAACTCGTCAGCAGATGCGTGCTACATGCTGATTCATCCGCGTATGGATGTGGAAACGCCGAATCTGCAGACAATAAAGCGGGACCTTGAGCGCGGAACAGACCAAATCAAAAGCGAGGCACTCCAGCAGGTGATTACGGGGACGCTGCAGGGAGAAAACTACGACATGCTTCTGATGCACATTATTCGGTTTGTGATGCCGACACGCAACAAGGCGCTGAAAAAGATACTCTTGTTCTACTGGGAGGTGTGTCCAAAGTACGCGAGTGACGGGACGCTGAAGCAGGAGACGATTCTTATTTGCAACGCGCTGCGCAATGACCTGCAGCATCCGAACGAGTATATTCGTGGAGCCACGCTGCGACTCCTGTGCAAGCTGCGCGAGGCAGATCTGCTGGAGCCGCTTATTGGGCCGACGCGCAGTTGTCTCGAGCACAGACACGCGTATGTGCGCAAGAATGCGGTGCTTGCGGTGGGATCGATCTACCGGCACCTGCCGCAGCTCATCCCCGATGCCCCGGCGCTGGTCAAGGCTTTCCTTGATACCGAGGCCGACATGGTCTGCCGCCGCAATGCGCTCGATGTGCTGTCGGCCAACGCGCCGCTTGTTGCCGTGCAATGGCTGAAGGAGAACGCGCGCTTGGTTTCCAGCCTGGATGCGCTGCTGCAGCTCAGCGTGGTCGATCTGATTCGCCGCACGTCGCGCGAGTTTAGCGGCGAAAAGGCGCTGTTCATCCGCTGCGTGTTCGAGCTGCTTAACGCGCCGGGCAGTGCTGTCAACTACGAGGCGGCGGCCACGCTTGTCACGCTGACGGCCAATCCGGTGGCGGTCAAGGCGGCGGCTTCGTGCTACATCTCACTGGCCAGCAAGGAGTCTGACAACAATATCAAGATCATCGTGCTGGAGCGGCTGGACCAGCTGCGTGCGCGCCACGAGGGCATCGTGGATGACCTGGTGATGGATCTGCTGCGAGTTCTGGGAACGCCTGACCTGGAAGTGCGGCGCAAGGCGCTGGCCATTGTCATGAAGCTTGTGTCGCGCCGCAATATCGACGACGTCATTGCGGTGCTGAGGAAGGAGCTGGCCAAGACCGTGGAAAACAGCGAGCAGGACAAGGCGTCGGAGTATCGCCTTCTGCTGATCCAGACCATCCACTCGTGCGCCGGCCAGTTTCCGGAGATTGCGGCAAGCGTTGTGCAGCTGTTTCTGGACTCGATCTCCGAGTTTGGCGCATCGTCGGCCACCGATGCTATTGTGTTCATCCGAGAGGTTGCCGAGACCTACCCGGATCTGCGCACCAGTATCATCCAGCACCTCGTGGCCAGCTTCCTCGACCTGAAGACCGGAAAGGTGGTGCGCGGCGCACTGTGGATCCTGGGCGAGTACGCGGAGTCTGCCGATGAGGTGCGTGCTGTGTGGACCAAGCTGCGTGAGGCGATTGGCGAGCTGCCGCTGCTTGCCGCCGAGCAGCGCGAACTCGAGGCAGAGCGCGCTGCTGACGCAGCCGAGTCGTCTGGCGATCCGGCCCCATCGGCGACCTCTTCTTCTCATGCTGCTTCTGCTGCTGCGTCGCGTCGCATTCTGGCGGATGGCACGTATGCGACAGAGTCGTCGCTGACATCACGGGCGGCCGATGCGCACTCGGCAGCTGCGAAGAAGATGGACTCCAAGCCGCCGTTGCGCGCAGTCCTCCTGAACAGCGACTTCTTCACAGGCACGGTGCTTGCAAGCACGCTGGTCAAGCTGGTGCTTCGGTTTGCACAGGCAGCCAAGGACGATGCAGACGCACAGCAGCAGCTCAACTCGCTCCGCGCAGAGGCGATGCTGATCATGGCGGGCGTGATCCGGATTGGACAATCAGCGTTTGTGACGACGCCGATCGACGACGATTCGTACAGCCGTGTGCTGGCGTGCATCCGTGCGCTGGAGCACGTGGACGAGGACTCTGCGGTGCTCGGCGATGCGTTTATCCGCGACACGCAGGGCGCGTTTGCGCGGCTTGTGCGTGGCGAAGAGAAGCGCGCGCAGGACGAGGCCAAGAAGTCCAGCAAGGAGGGCGCCGTGCAGGTGGATGACGGAATTGCGTTTGGCGCGCTGCAGCCGGCGGAGAAGACAGCGACGGCGGCGGATGCAGCGGCGCTGGAGCGCGATATTGAGGTGGCCATGGGTGAGGCTGACGGCCAGGCGGCTGGAGCGGTTTCTAAGCTGGACAGCGTGGTGCAGCTCACAGGGTTCTCTGATGCGGTGTATGCCGAGGCGTATGTTAATGTCAACCAGTACGACATTCTGCTGGACATTATGGTGGTCAACCAGACCAGCCACACGCTGCGCAACCTGTCGGTTGAGTTCTCGACGCTTGGCGATTTGAAGCTGGTGGAGAAGCCGACGACCTACAACGTTGCGCCGTTCTCGTTCTCCAGCGTCAAGGCCGGCATCAAGGTGTCTTCGACGGAGACTGGCGTGATCTTTGGCACCATTGTGTACGACGGGCCGGGCGTCAGCGACAACCATTGCGTTGTGCTCAACGAGATCCACGTTGATATCATGGAGTACATTCGTCCGGCGCGGTGCGACGAGACGCAGTTCCACGCAATGTGGACGGAATTCGAGTGGGAAAACAAGGTCAACATGGCGCCGATGCGCGAGGCCTCGGCTGCGCTCGATCTGCGCTCGTATCTGGCGCACATCATGAAGGCCACCAACATGGCGTGCCTGACGCCTGACAACGCGCTGGCCGGCGATTGCGGCTTCTTGTCGGCCAACCTGTACGCCCGCTCCATCTTTGGCGAGGATGCCCTGGCCAACGTCTCCATTGAGAAGCCCGCCGACTCGGCGCCTATCACCGGCCATATCCGCATCCGTGCAAAGACCCAGGGCATTGCGCTGAGTCTCGGCGACAAGATCTCGGCCGCCAAGGTGCTGCTTGTCGAGTAGGCAGCCATCGTCTTTTCTCTTTCTATCGATATCTTTCTTTACTCCTCCTCCATTGATTCATCAACAAACGTATCTGGCTTCTGTTGGCTCCTCATCTCTGTGGGTTTAGAGGGGAACGATGTAGATGCAATGCTAAACAAATCTCCAGCTGAAAAAGCCTCTCGCTTCATTTGCCCACGCGCCCAGTACATGCGCCTCAAATGGCTGGTGTGCAAAGTTACCTCTTTTCTCTCTCTCCTTTTCTCTCCCTTCCTTACTTCATAATATATTCTTTTTTACTTTGGTATTCCAGCCTTTCTTCTTTCAATTTCTGCTCATATTAAATGTAAATGTGCGTTCTCTTGCTCTCACTCTCTTTTATTTATATATCAGGACATTCATTCTAAGAAATCACCCTTTTCCCTTCTTTCTTTCTTTCTTCATTATAAATATTTAAAATAGTTGATATGGTTGAGGCGCTGCGACCCGACGTGCTCGCTTGGATTCGGTCAAAGTAAGAAGCATGCGACACCTCCTTTCCTTTTGAGTGGTTTTATGCGAACATTCCCGCTCCGCAATTACTCAAAGGCTGGTGAAGATTTAGCAGAGCACACAGTGACTGTTTCTTTTTTTTCTCTCACTAATCGGTTATTTTGCTATGCTAATCTGCGTTTATATTATTGCTGTTGTAGAGATGCTGCAGAGCGTGTCAATGGAACAGAGCATTTGCGCAAACAGGTAGAGTTAAGGCTGATAACTATAGCCTGTTTCGATGCCCCTTCTTTCGCTGGGCTTGCTTGTTTGCTTGCTGTTTATCTTTATTGTTCATGGCGACCCGTGCTAAACTCTTTGTGAATGTCCTTAATGCGCTCTTTATTTCTGTCGCCTTCCTTTCCCACTCACTTCCCTCCTTTTTTTACTACATGTGCTTGGTGTTGCTTATTGTAGATCATGGCTGCCGAGGCCAGCGGCAAACACGGCAGCCAGAATCCCGTCTACGTTGAGCTGAATGCGACGATAATGAAGCTTGTGCGCTCCGCCGATGTCCCCGACCGCCTGGCGTGCACGGCCATTATGCGGGCGCTGATTGATATTGAAATGCTTGAAGAGACACAAAAGACCCGGATTACGGCGCAGGTCAAGAGCCTTATTTCGGGAAGCAATATGGCGGTATGCACCGAGGCGGTCGACATCTTTGGGAGGCTTCTGCAGAAGAAGTGGGCGGTGGTGATGTCGTCCGTCGAGCCCGAGGTCAGTCGCTGCTTGGAGTGGTTGGCCAGCGACCGTGGCGAGGTGCGGCGGACCACTGCGCTTCGGCTTATAGAGGTGCTGTGCGTGGGAGCGCCAACCTCGCTGTACTCGTATATTCCCAAGGTGCTGACTGCGCTCAGCAAGCCATTGAACGACCACCGCTTGGAAATGAGAACAGCCGCTGCGCGCACCCTTGGCGCCTGCTTGGATCTTGTGCCCATGCATGACCAGACTGTGCGCAACCCGTGGCTCAACTTTCTGCACGAGGAGCTCCAGCGCGTTCAGCAGCACGGCAGCGCGGAAGGGTTCCACGCAGCGCTTCTGATATGCCAGGAGCTGGTTCTGCATGGCGGCATGTACATGCATTCCTATTACAGCAACGCAAGCGAAATGGCGCTGAAACTGAAGGACCACCGCGACCCGGTTGTTCGCAAAGCTGCAATCAATCTTCTTCCCGTGCTTGCGCGCTACAGTCCGCAGGACTTTGCTCGGACTAACATTGGCGGCGACACGCCGGTGATGGCCAGCGCGTGCAATTATCTTATCACGCTGGCGCGGAGCAACAGCACCGACCGCGCGACGGCGTTCCTGGCGCTTGCGCATATCGCGCAGTCGTGCAGCTCGGACTTCCGCGTGTACCTGGAACCCACCACCCGTGCGATCCGGGATGCGCTGATCCAGCGCGTGAAGCTGCGTGCTCCGCTCACCGCCGACCCCGACGAGACGGCTGTTGCCATTCTGCAGACTATTGCCATTCTTGCGTCGGCTATGGGTCCAGCACTGACCAGGTATATGCGCGAGATCCTGGATCTTATGTTCACGACTGGGTTGAGCCAAGCGCTGTGCGATTCGCTGGCCGTTTTGGAGCGCGAGGTCAGTCAGCTGCAGCCTGCTGTGCAGGACAGACTGCTCGATATGGTGTCGATCATCCTGGTCAATGTTCCGTTCCGTCCTACACAGCCGAGTCTTGATAGGCTGGAGCAGCGGATGGGTGCGGCTTCCTTGCACTACGCCCTGACGCCATCGGGTGCCAGCGGTGTTGCAGGCGTCAGCAACGGCACCAGCAATGGTAGCCACGGTGCCAATGGTAATAGCAATGGCGTGAATGGCAGCCTGTCGGTGTCGGGACTCGGGCTTGGGCCTGGAGGAGGCGGAAACGCTGGCGCTGTCAACGGAAACAACTCGAGTGTTCTGGCAGCAGTTAACGGAGTCATCGGCGGTGCCAGTGCCGCTGGGTCTGGGGAATCAGTTTCGATTGTTGTTGCCACAGCCAACAGTATCACGGTCACGGCTGACATTATCGTTCTTGCCCTGCACACACTGAGCAACTTTAGTTTCAGCGAGGAGAACCTGTCCGAGTTTGTGCGGACCGGTATTCTCCAGTACCTGAGCCACCGGAACGCGCAGGTCCGTAAAGAGGCCATTAACGCGGTATCGCATATCGTGCTCTCGGATCCGCTGTACAAGACGATGGCGGGAGCGGGTGTTGAGGTTGCCAGCGAGGTCGTCCAGCGACTGGTCACGGCGGCTGTCACGGATCTGGACCCCGAGGTGCGGCTTGCTGCTGCAAAGATGCTGAACAAGGGCACGTGCTTTGACTTCCACATGGGAAAGGCCCAGAACATCCAGTGCTTGTTTCTTCTTCTCAACGACGAGGTCTTTGAGGTGCGGCTGACCATTCTCAGCGTCATTGGGCGGCTGGCCAACATGAATCCCGCGCACGTGATGCCCTCGCTCCGGCGCATGGTCGTCCAGCTGCTGACCGAGCTGGAGTTTGCGCAGACCAACAATGAGCGCGAGGAATGCATCCAGCTGATCATGGTTCTGGTATGCTCGGCAGAGAACTGGGTGCGGCCCTACGTTGGCGATATCTTCCGCACCATTCTGCCGCGGATCGACGACGGTCCCCCGCAGCTGTCAAGCAAGCTGCTTGACACGGTTGCTGCGCTCGCGCGTGTGGGCGGCAGCGATCTTGTTCCGCACATCGACAAGCTTCTGTCGAGCATTATGAATGCGCTCAGCGACACCACGAACACGCAGAAGCACATATCGGCACTCAAGGCGCTTAGCAACTGCGCTAGCTTTTGCGGCATGGTGATTACGCCGTACATCGAGTATCCGCGGCTTTTTGACATTCTGGCTGGCATGCTGAAGAGCCAGTCGGACAAGGAGCTTCGGCTTGAGGTTGTTCGTGTGATTGGGGCGCTTGGCGCGATCGACCCGCACAAGTACAAGGATGCGCTGGCCAACATGTCTAGCACTTACCAGGGCGGTGGAGCTGGCTCTGGAGGCGGGAACGGCGGCGCTGGGAGCAGCACGGATGGCGCTGATGGCAATGACACGAACGACAGACAGATCAAGGCTGCGTCTGCGGGAAGAAAGGACGGTATTGGCGGTGGTATCGGTGGTGGTATTGGCGGCAAGCGCACCAGAAAGCACCATCATGCAAAGAAACTCAAGAATCGTGGTCCAGCGCCCAATGTCATGACTGTTTTCAACGACGAGAAGCCCAGCGAAAAGATTGTTGGCGACATTCCGATCGAGTCGTATGGCACTGCATTCAGCGGCAGCGGCTACTACACGCAGGTGTCTGTGAATACGTTGCTGCGCATTCTGGACAATCCGCTGGATGTTGATTCGCATCAGCTGGCCGTCCAGGCGCTGATTTCGATGTTTGCTCCGCTGCAGACGGGTTGCGAACCGTTTCTGAGTCGTGTTGTGCCGGCCATCCTCCGTGCAATGGATGTGGCGCCGCCGGGAAAGGCCGGATTCTACATCGAGTCTCTGGGCAGACTCATTGGCATTGCTCGGAAGCTCATCCGTCCGTTCCTTGAGCCCATCTTTTCGATTTTTGACAGCGACGCATCGATCAGCGACCAGCAGCAGGTCATGCTGATCAACCTGATCGAGGTGCTTGCAGAGTCTCTTTCCGGCGACTTTGGCCCTCACATCTCGACGGTGCTTCCGTTCCTCATCTCGGTGATTGATTGCGATGGATCTGACAACCGTCTTCCCACCGTGAGTGCGCTCCATGCACTGCAGATACTCAGCCCCAGCATCGAGGGGTACCTGTTCCTTGTCATGCCGCGACTCATCACTCTGCTGGGTCTTCCGTCAGCCAACACAAGTGTCATCGAGTCTGCGCTCGATTGCATTTCGTCGGTTGTCGTGGCTGTCAACTGCGGCAGCTTTGCGTCGCGGATCATTCTGACGCTTGTTCGTCTTCTGCAGAACGCGCAGTCGCAGTCCCTTCAGACGGCTATTATCGACACCCTGTGTGTGCTGATGGAGCAGTTGCAGGACGAGTTTATGCTGTTTATACCTACGATTGACGCGACAATGAAGATGCGCGGAGTTACCGATCACGTCAGATACGAGCGGTACTCGCGGCTCCTGTTCTCTGGGCGGCTGGTTCCAAAGGAGTCGCAGCGCGTGGTGCCTTTCCTTCAGGGCGATGCGTTGCCGGCTGAAGCGTCCCTTGGCCAAGCGAATGAGGGCGCGACGAAGCTTCATGTCGATGTGATGCTGTTGCGCCGGGCCTGGAGTACCACCCAGATGGTGTCCCGCGACGACTGGATTGGCTGGCTCAACAGGTTCTCTGTAGAGCTTCTGCAGCAGTCGCCATCGCCCTCGTTACGGGCTTGCACGTCGCTGGCTGTCAAGAACCCCAAGCTTTGCAGCGATCTGTTCAACGCTGCCTTTGTGTCGTGCTGGACCGAACTTCCTGGCCAGTACCAGCAGGAGATCATCTCGTCGCTGCAAAAGGTTGCATCCAACAAGGAGATCCCGTCGGATATACTGCAGACGATCCTCAATCTGGCCGGGTACATGGAGCGGGACGAGAAGCAGATTCCGATTGATCTGAAGCTGCTCGGCGAGTACGCGGATCGCTGCCACGCGCTGGCCAAGGAGCTGCATTACAAGGAGGCGGAGTGGGCGCTGGAGAAGAACTACGAGACGATTGAAAAGCTCATTGAGCTCAACCAGAACCTGGATCTCCACGACTCTGCAATCGGCATGCTCAACTACGTGCGCAAGGAACAGCCCGATATTGAGGAGAGCGTTGAGTGGTATTTGCAGCTCCAGCGGTGGGATGAGGCGCTGACAATATACCAGCGCCAGGAGGCCGAGAACGGCCCGTCGTACAAGAACCTCAATGGCCAGATGCATTGCTTGTTCGAGATGTCCGATTGGGAAACGCTTATTCCAATGTACGAGCGGATCTGGCGTGGTACCGACCACCAGCTGCAGCTTGTGTCGGCCAATATCGGTATGAACATGGCGTGGGCGATGGGTGATATCGACCGGATGGAGTTCTACCTGTCAACCATGCCGAACATGAGCAAGGACAAGTCGTTCTGCCGTGCGCTGCTCGCTGTGTACCACAACAAGTTCGACGAGGCGAAGGAGTACATTGACGATGCGAGAAACGAGATGGAGACGGATCTGGTGTCCCATATAACCGAATCCTACAGCCGTGGGTACTCGCAGGTGTTCCGCTGCCAGCTGCTGACCGAGCTGGAGGAGGTGATTGCGTACAAGTCTGCACACGACGATAAGGAGCGGCGTGGCACGATCGTCAGCACGTGGAGACAGCGACTCAAGGGCATCCAGCAGGACGTTGGGATGTGGCAGAAGGTCCTGCGGCTGCGGAGCATGGTGCTGCGTCCTGTGCTTGATCTGGAGACGTGGATCAAGTACGTCAATATGTGTCGCAACTCCGATCAGATGCGGATCGCGCGCCATGCGATCATCCAGCTCCTCGACGACGAGTCCCGGTACCTGGAGGAGATCTACCATAGCGAGATTGACTCGCCGTCGCCCAAGGTCAAGCTCCACGCGCAGGAGCACATGCGACTGAAGTCGCAGCTGGACGAGCAGCAACAGCAGCTGCTTCAGAGCGGACTGTCGCTGGATTCGCTCGTGCTGCGTAATGGCAATGTCAATACCAGCACCAGCAACGGTCATATTGGCGAGTCCGGCAGGGGCAACAATGCGCCGCTGGACACGGCGATCCGACTGTCGCAGCAGCCTGCGCTGGTGTACATGTATCTCAAGTACAAGTGGGCGGCCAACGAGCGCAGGGATGCGTTCCAGATGCTGGAGATGTTCAGCAGCGACTACTCGAGGAAGATCGGCTTCGATGTGCGCAAGCCGGATGCGTTCGCCGACTACTCTGATGCGCGGGCGTATGCGGCCGGGAATGACCCGGCGGATGCGGCGGAGGACGCAAATATCATCCATTTCCTTGCACGCTTCTACTTTAAGCGCGCAGAGTGGTTGAGCAGCATTCAGCAGAATGCGCCGCTGGCGCAGAGGGCGCGCGAGAAGGCCGGTCTGGGCGCACCCGACGGATCGTACTCGCGCCGACAGAGCCGTCGTGACTCCATTGGTGTGCGGAGGCCGCGGATGTCGGTGTCGGCGGGCTCGGGGGCTAACGGCGTGTCTGGCGGATACGACTCGGCAGCCGGGTCTGGCGATGAAAGCATTGCTGACCAGGACGCAGAGTTCTTATTCAAGCTCAAGGGCGACCGCATCAACGAGTCGATTCTGGAGTCGTATCGCGCAGCAACGGTGCTGGACCGCAAGTGGTACAAGGCGTGGCACTCGCTGGCGCTGCGGCACTACTACGAGACGCAGCGGTACGAGGCCGAGCATGCGGGGGCGCCGGCAGACATAATTGAGAACCATGTGGTGCCTGCGGTGCACGGATTCTTCCGCGCAATCCAGCTGTCGCGCAGCGATACCACGCTGCAGGACACGCTGCGACTGCTGACGGCGTGGTTCAACTACTCGCAGCACGAGGGCGTTGCGCAGGCGATTCTTGACGGGTTCAACTCTGTGCCCCTCCGGACCTGGCTGCAGGTGATTCCGCAGATCCTGGCGCGCATCCATATTCGGTACGAGAGCACCAGCAAGCTGATCAGACAGCTGCTGACGGAGGTCGGAAAGTACCATCCGCACGCGATTCTGTTCTCGCTGTACGTGGCAGCCAGGTCGGACCACGCCGAGCGCAGCCAGGCGGCCAAGGCGGTGCTGGCCAAGCTCAACGACCTGATGCCGGAACTCGTTGAGCAGACGGAGATTGTCAGCCGCGAGCTCATCCGCATCACGCTGCTGTTTCCGGAGATGTGGCAGGAGGCGCTGGACAATGCGTCCAAGTGCTGCTACGACCAGAAGAACTACGTGGAGATGATGAAGATCCTGGCGCCGCTGCATCGGCGGGCGCGCACGCCGGAGACGCTGCGCGAGTACCACTTTGTGCAGATGTTCGGCAACGATCTGGCGGCGGCCGAGGAGTATCTGAACCAGTTCTTTTCGGCGGAGCCTGGACGGCGCAACGAGGCGTTTCTGCAGCAGGCGTGGGAGCTGTACTACAACATCTTCCGCAAGATCCGCAAGCAGTTCCCGGAGCCCACGTCGCTTGCGCTCAAGGACACGGCGCCGGTGCTGCTGCAGTGCCGTAACATGCAGCTGGCGGTTCCCGGGACGTACGATCCGGACCATGAGCTGGTTCTGATCGAGTCGTTTGCGCCGCAGGTGTTTGTGTACAACACGAAGCAGCATCCGCGGCGAGTGGTGATCAACGGATCGGACGGATTCAAGTACACGTTTGTGCTGAAGGGCCACGAGGATCTGCGGCAGGACGAGCGAGTGATGCAGCTGTTTGGATTGGTCAACTCGCTGCTGATGCGCGACAACGAGACGGCGCGGCGGTCGCTGGCGATCGAGCGGTTCCCGGTGATTCCGCTGTCGTCGAACTCGGGGCTGATCGGGTACTACCCGAACTGCGAGACCATCCACGAGCTGATCCGGTTCTACCGCGAGGCGCACACGCAGCCGCTGAACCTGGAGCAGCGCATGGCGCTGCAGTTCTCGCCCAACTACGAGTCGCTGACAATCATGCAGAAGGTCGAGTCGTTCGAGTACGCGCTGTCCAACACGCCCGGCAACGACCTGCAGCGCGCAATGTGGTACAAGTCGCCGAACGCCGAGAAGTGGCTCGAGCGGCGCACCAACTACACGCGGTCGATGGCGGTGATGTCGATTGCCGGATACATTCTCGGACTCGGCGACCGGCACCCGTCAAACATCATGATGCACGAGCGCAGCGGCAAGATCGTGCACATTGACTTTGGCGACTGCTTCGAGGTTGCAGCGCACCGCGACAAGTACCCCGAGCGCGTGCCGTTCCGTCTCACGCGGATGATCATTATGCCGATGGAGGTCAGCATGATCGAGGGCTCGTTCAAGTTCACTGCCAACCACACAATGCGAGTACTCAGAGCCAACCGCGACTCGCTGATGGCTGTGCTTGAGGCGTTTGTGTTTGATCCGCTCGTTTCGTGGTCGTACATCCAGGAGCCCGACAAGGCGGACGGTGCAGCTACGAATGGTGCAGCTACGAATGGTGCAGTGGCCGGCAGACGCGAGAGCAGGATAATCGACGAGCAGCAGCAGCGGCAGACATCGCGGTGGATGGCGGCTGCTGCTGCTGCTGCGCCGGCGCACGGCAAAGGCGACATCACGATGGAGAGCGCGCCGGCGGTGGGCGGCAGCCGGCCGAACGAGGGCGCGCTGGCACGGCTCAGCAGCCAGCTCAAGTACGACGGCGTCGACGACAAGGGCTGGCAGGTCGGCAATCCAAAGGCGCGCGCGATTGTCAAGCGCATCCATGACAAGCTCGTTGGCTCTGACTTTGATCCCGGCGTGCAGCTGACGGTGGCGGCGCAGATCGATCGGCTTATTCAGCAGGCGACGTCGTCCGAGAATCTGGCGGTTCTGTATGTCGGGTGGGTGCCGCTGTGGTAGATAGTAGAGCTACATTTTTCTGTTTCTGTTTCGGTTACTGCTGTTGTTGTTATTATTATCAGTTGTTTGAAAAGGGGAAAAGGCCGATGTTGGGGCTATAAGAACCGGTGGTATTTCTCCAGGTGGCTGCGCTTATTACCAGAGCAGCGCAAGGAAGAGAAGCGCAAACAGCGCGCGGATTGGTGCGGCCAGATCGGCACGATGCCTAGCAGGCGCGGCGGATGCCTGCAGGTCACCGAACTCGGTGTTGGCGACCTCCATGCTGTCGCTGCTGCTGGTGTCATCGGCAAGCGGCACAGCGGTGCGCGGGAACTTTGGGAACCAGCCTTGCTCGACGCCCACAAGATAGTCCCACTCGGGCGCGCCCTCTGTCCTGAAGTTCCAGTAGAACCATCCGGCGATGGATCGGTCGTAGACGGCAAGCTGCGCGTCGATGTAGCGCTTGAGGAAGCGCTTGTAGTGGTCGGAGAACTGCGTGTAGTCGCTTCCGTAATCGCCCGAGCATTTGCATGTTTCGAACGGACAGGACGGATGGTCTGTTCCCGGAAGCGTCCCCTCCCACCGGCTCCCGGTTCCAAAGCCGTTGATGTACTTTGTGCAGTCGTGCGTGGCAGCCGAGAACTCGCCAACCACCACGCCGATGTGCTCCCGGTCGAAGGCGCCGATATCCTTGGTCATCTCGGCAACCATGTCGATGTGCATGGTCTCGTTGATAGACACCATGTAGTTATCGAACATCTGGTAGATGTGCGTGTCCATCAGCGCGTGGGTCCAGTTTGCGCTGACAAGCGTGGCCCACTCGGTCGGCCCCAGGAACGTATCGTGGATCATAAAGTACATGTCCTGCGTGATTCCGCGCACCAGATCGTATGCCTCGTTGTAGAACTCCAGGATATCGGCCACGGGCCATTTCCACCGCGACGGCTCGTTGAGGATCTGGATCCCGTAGACCACGTCGTCCCAGTCGGCGGCCAGGCGCGTCATCTTCTCCAGCGCATCCAGGGTTCTGTCAACGTTGCCGCGATCCAGCAGCCACTTGGGCGTTCCGCGCCTCCCGGAGTTGTCATATCCGTTCTGGGACCCGGGAGCGCCGTGCAGGTCAAGCTCGACCTTGAGCCCGACGTCGCGCGCCCAGCCGAGCAGCCGCTCGACGTACGGCACCTGGCCATCGACGAACGGCTCGTCCTGCGTCAGGTTGAACGCCCAGTACCCGATGGGGATCCTGATCCAGTTGATGCCGCTCTCCGCCATCGCCTCCAGATGCTCCCTGGTGACAAAAGTGTCCCAGTGCTGCTCCAGCTGCCGCCGCGCCTCCTCCTTGCCCAGCGCGGCCGAGAACGTCCACTCGTCCACCGGCCGCTCCGTCTCGTTGCCGATTGCCAGGAACTGGTCGAACAGGCTTGGCCGGATGAACGGCTCGATCAGGAACACCCCGCCGATGTTCACCCCGCGGATCGGTGTTGCGTCAAACAGGTTCTTGTTCGTGTGCGGATCCTCGTCCGCGGACGGTGTTGATGCTGCTTCTTCGCCGCTCTCCGTGCTGTCGAAAAGCGATGCCGCCATGCATGATGTGTAGAGCAGGAAGAATGCCAACAGTACGTGTGTAAGCATTACGATTTTATATGTATCTACCAAATGATAATGTAAAATTGAAATAAGCGCAATAAATGGTTTCCTCTTCCTTGCTATGAGAGAGACAAGAGGTGGGGGAGATGAGTTGGTATATCTCACTCATGTTTGCGGTTGATTGCCCTCCTAGATGTTGTACGTTGACAACATTCTTGCATTTTTCAACACCAGTAGTTTAACATTGCTCGGTTCATTCTATTCTTTGGAAATTATCTAAAAAATGGGTTTCAATAAGTAAATAAAAAAGAATGTGAGCAGTTACGATTTTTCTTTGGGATGCCGTTTGCACTTTTGCCTCCAAAACCGTTGGTCGCCGTAAATAAAAAAAGTAATCAGGCAACAACAACAGCCAAAATAATAAAAATAATAAAGAGCAGAACAAAATGCAGTAGCAAAAGCAGCCAGAAAAAAAAAGTGTATTTCCATACACGCTTGAGATCAGACGGGAATTTACATGGTTCTCCGATAACAGTACGAATTTTGGTGTCAACATCAGAAAGTACCAGCGTAGAGACATAATTTGTTGCCATGGGTTGCTTAGCTGTACAGATGTGGACTGGCTTAAATCTACTCTAGGATATCAGAATACAACGCATAGGTGTTTGGTGAACAGTTGAACTTTTGTCATTTTCTGGAGGCATATCGTGCTGGTGGAAAAAGAACATAACATCTCAGGCGTACTCAGTGTGTGTAATGTTGCTGTGTCAGTATCAATATCTGACGATTCTGATGATAGTGAGAATATGCAGCCTCTCATACAGCACCTATCCCATGCAATTTTCTATTGAATGTTTTTTTTAACAAATTGTGTTATCTGCTCTACTAGAGTGGCCACGGTGTTTAATAGAAAGATGTATGGAAAAGTAACATTAATGTTGCTCTGTTTTTATTATTATTTAAAACAGCTCATATCTGGCCGCTATGATGTGGCTTTTTTAGCTAGCATTTCAGATGGAGATAAACGTTGCCATAAAGTAAATAAATTGTTAGACGAAAGAAATAAAGACCAGCTTTATATCCTCTTTATTGTTTTGCAGGGCATTTAGCGGTCTCGCATCTAATGCAAACAGGCTTCCCGTCATTATCAAGGAACTTTACAGAATCGGTCCACACATACTCTTTCCGGTCGATTGCGTATTCGTAGGAGCGGACACGATAAAGTGTTTGTGCCCAGTAATTGTCGCCCTGGTTGTACTTTTCACGCGGATGGAGAAGATGGTCCTGACGAACCTGCATGAACTTTCTGAGCCAGGCAATCTCGTCCACCTTGTGGCCATTGACATCAAGCGTGCTTCCAGAATTGCCATCCAGAGTATCGTTTCCAAACGAGGCGCTGGTTTCCTCGATAAGCGTTGGAAGCCCGTCCTTGTCCGCCCATGTGCCGTGCTGGATCCCAGCGTCGTACATTTGCGCATGACTGATACTGAGCTGCAGTCCAACCTTTGCACCAAGCTCCTGTGACGGATCAAAGTACATCTCGTCTCGCATTAGCGTTTGCGCTTTGCGGAACTTTTTGTCGGTCTTTCCCAGCTCTTCCCAAACCTTGCAATAGCTGTCAAGCCCCTTTGTCGAGCTATCGCTATCCTCGGCGTATTGCTTCAGCACCGAGTCCATGGGCGTGAATTTGTCGTTGCCGCCAGTGAGACTGTGGTACTTTTGGACAACCTCCCATGCATCGCCCGTGCCCGTGCAGAACCCGGCTATGCCAGACGTGAACCCACGCCCGTCATTGAGGTTTTCGCAATAGTCAAAGTGGAAGTCGGTGTCTCCGTTCTCGTAGATGTTGGTGATGGCCAGAGCAAACGTCTTTGCACAGCCATCGAGTTTTGCGCTGACGAGCGCTGCAAATGACAATGCCAGGATGCGATTGATGTGCATTGTTGCTAGAGAAAATGAAAAAAGATAGGTATTGGCAATGTAGGTTAATGAAAAATAATGAAGAGGGGTTTGAAAAATTGCTACTGGTTTGTATAGGATGGTTTGTAATAGAAATGGAAATAGATTATTGCAAAATGTCCAGGAGAAACAAGCATCTAAAAAAATTCAGAAAAAATAACAATGAAAACCCTCTCCACATGTGCCTAATTTACGTAAAAAGGACGTGTAGAACCGGTTTTTTCTTTCTTTGAATTTTTGTGGAAATATTTGTTGTTGAAAATCTGGATGACCATTAAAAAAGCATGCTTTCTTTCTGGCAAATTCCTTGGTGATAGTGTTTACAAAACAAAAGAACTCATCCACACGTGCAGTGCTGCTTTCAGTGCTCAAGGATCTGCAGTAGCTGTGCATCGCATTGGCCAGCACCTAGAAAAGAGAACCAGAGAACAAACGTTGCCATGTATGAATCTTTGCGTCTACGACATATCAGTACAGAACTTGGTAATGTAAAACAATAAACGGCTTTTAAATGAAGCGCTGCTAGTACAAATTCTATAATTTTTTGTTTACTTTTCTTTTTGGAAAAAGATTTGGTAAGGCCGGTCATGTGCAGACGCCAAGCTCTTTACAATATGTAACCGTTCAATTACCTATTCTAGAACAAAACCCACACAATGAGCAAAGTCTAGGAATCTTTTAATGAAAAAACCAACAGCATTACAACCCATGTAAAACAAAAATGTTTGAGTAAGATGCTAGACGTTCTACAATTCCTGCTTGGAACCTCTGGGAAGAGTTGGCCGCATCCTTCTTTTCTTGGGATTGGCAACCACAGGCGAAAGAGCGCGCATTCTCCGAATTCTAATAGGCCTGCCATTAGAATCGCGTCTTCTCCTTCTTCTTGTTGATGATGAGCCGCTGCTAGTGCATGAGACCGTTGTCTGCTTGCCATCGTTGTCTAACAATTTGACAGAGCCTGTCCACATGTACTCTTTCTGGTCAATTATATATGAGTACGACTCGGTTCTGTATGTGGTCTGCGCCCAGTAATTGCCGCCCTGGTTGTCCTTTTCCTTGGGGTTCTTCAGATCGGCCGTTCGAACCTCAATAAACTTCTTAAGCCAGACTATCTCGTCTACATTGTGTCCGTTCACATTAAGTGTGTTGCCCGAGTCGCCCGACTGGTCGCTGTCAAAGGACTCGTTTGTGTTGGTAATAAGCGCCTGCATCCCATCCGCATCGTCACCGGCACCATGCTCAATGGCAGTATCGAACAGCTGGCCCTGGGTAACGTCCAGCCGAGCACCCAGTGTATTTGACGCCTGCTCTGCTGGGTCGTAGTACAGCTGGTCCCTGATGTTGTCCTGTGCTTGTTGGAAATTCTTGTCGGACTTGCCCAGCTTTTCCCAAACACTACAGTAGTTTTCTATCCCGCTGGTAGAGTCACTTCCGTCGGTCGCGTCCTTTTCAAGCGCAGAGGCCATTGACTCGAAATCCCCGTAGCTTCCGGTTAGCCGTTTGTACTCTTCAATAACCATCCAGCCGTCGCCGGTGCCGGAGCAAAACCCAGCTATACCGGCGGTAAACCCACGCCCGTCGTCTAGGTTCTCGCAATAGTCGTAGTGTACATCGGTATCGCCATTCTCGTATATGCCGGTAATCTTGATGGCAATGTCCTTGGCGCAGCCACACATTGCAGCATCAGTCGTGTCTATAGACACCAATAAAAATAATACTAGTAATACAAATACAGACTTTATCATAATAGTGCTAGACAGAAAACCCCACTGCAAATAATGCAAATTACATGGTTTAAGAAAGAGGAAAAGAAGATGTGGAAAAAGAAGGATTAAATGGAAAGTGGTAGTGGTAGTTTATCCATGGTGTGGATTCAGAAAAAGAAGTATACAGGGCTTGCGACATGTGTGTATCTTTTAGAACTTAGACCCCCAGTATACTAGAATATTGCAAGAAGATTTCTACTCTTTTGCTTTTTCTTCTTCATTTCCAACACATTGTGTTAATTGCGTACATGCAAGTGTGTTTCTTTGTGGAATGGCAAATATATGCTGTGGTCTCTTGTTCTATAAT
>JANBOK010000235.1:0-19851 GCA_027595805.1 Coemansia sp. Benny D160-2 | reverse complement strand
AGCAACAACCCGTGACTGCAGCACAGAAACTCAGCTCTATGACTGAAGATGTTTGGATGCACATTGGCTCTATTTCTGAAGCTATGAACGAACCGGACAGGGCGCTGGCTGCTTATGATAGTGCACTCCGTCACAATCCTTACTCACAGACAGCCCTGACTCAGATTGCCAATATATATCGCACTCGTGAGGAATTCGAAAAGGCTGTAGAGTATTTCCAGCGCATCGTTAATATCGATGCTACCAATGGAGAGACATGGGGGGCTATAGGGAATTGCTATTTAATGCTCGGCGAGCTTCCAAAGGCCTATCAGGCTTATCAGCATGCAATTATGCACTTGCAGAATCCTAAGGAGCCAAAGCTTTGGTACGGCATTGGTATTCTCTACGATCGTTACGGTTCATACGATCATGCTGAGGAGGCCTTTGATGCAGTTATGAGCATGGATCCTAACTTTGAAAAGGCCACCGAAATATACTTCCGTCTGGGTATAATTCACAAATGCCAAGGTAAATATCCTCAGAGCTTGGAATGCTTCAATCGCATTCTGTCTGACCCGCCAAAGCCACTCACAGAAACAGATATATGGTTTCAGATTGGAAATGTCCACGAGCTCAATGCCGACTACATGCTCGCTCGCGATGCATACGAGAGAGTATTGCGCGATAATCCACAGCATGGAAAGGTGCTGCAGCATCTTGGCGCGTTATACTTTCGGCCAAACACGTCTCTTACAAACGTCGATGCGGCAGTCCAGCTGCTTACACGCGCGATTGAGATTGACAAGGACAAGACAGAGGCCCACACGTGGTACCTGCTAGGAAGGTGTTATATGGCGCAGAACCAGTACAACAAGGCATATGAGGCATACCAGCAGGCAGTCTACCGCGATGGCAACAACGCAAATTACTGGTGTTCGATTGGCGTTCTCTATTACCAGATCAACCAATACCGAGACGCGCTGGATGCCTACAGCCGGGCTATTCGTATAAATCCTTATTTGAGCGAGGTTTGGTTTGATCTTGGCGCTCTTTATGAAGCGTGCAACAACCAGGTTAACGATGCCATTGATGCGTACACGCGTGCGGCCGAGCTCGATCGCTCAAACCCAGCAATTGAACAGCGCCTTGAGCTACTTCGCCGCATGCAAAGCACTGGGCAGACCAACATGCCGCATTCGAGCCAGCCTCCACAGCCAATTGATCCACCTACCACTGCGGCGACTGCTGGGCAACCCAATGCTCCTGGCGGCCCTGCTGGCGAATCTACTGCTCCCGGTGGTGCCCCGGGAAGCCTCGGCGCACCACCCATGTCTGGGCCTATAAACAGCACGCCGCAGACACAAGACAATGTGCGCAACGGCGGTGAAGCAGCACAGCATCCGTCTGCTCAACGTGTTGGCGGCCATATGCCTCCTGGGGTTCAAAACCCAAACCAACCGCCTAGTGCGCCACAATATGCACAAGCCACTAGAGCTCCACACCAGCCGTCTGGCGGTGCAGTTCCTGGGAGGCGGCCTGGCTATCCCGATGAGCAGGGTTATGTACGTTATGAATCAATACCAAGGCCTGAGAATGCTGGTGCTGAGATGCAGACACCAGCACAGCATTACACAAGTATGCCTCCGCAAGGTCCAGGCGGATATTCTGCATCCGAGGCATACAATGGTGCGCCTCATACCCCACAACAAGCGTCTATGGCTCAACAGCCAGCTGTCTCGCGCCCGTTTACATCTACTAGCCATCACCCTCCGACATCAGCACCTTATATGCCGAATCCGCAGCAGATACCCGCAGGCCCTTTTAGGAATGACGATGTTCGCATGGAGTCAAGGCACCAATCGCCGACAACTACGCAACAGCCTCTGCACCAAGGACAATATCGTCCACAACACCAGCAAACAGCCAATGTGCCCCTACAATCACCAACCACTGGCGAGCAACCGCCTCTTTCCAGCTCATTTCAGCAAGGGCCAGTGAATGGGTACGGATCATACGCCAACCAGTCCGGCTATCCGGGTCCACGTAGCAATATTCGCAGCCCGCCATTGATGCGGAGTCCTGTGCAACAACATCAACAGCAGTCACAAGGTCAGCGTGAGTTTTTTGAGCCTGGTCGTCGGCATGGGTCTCTCGAAGGGAGGCCCACAGAATGGCCATCCGATCGAGTTGCTGGTAATGGTGTTCGTCATTTGGATTCTGGCGACCAAGGCGAAATGGAGAAGAAAGCAAACGTTTTCGTGCACCAGAGCACCTCTGCAGCAACCGGTGCTGCTCCTGCCGGAGACAAGGATGGCGATGTGGCGATGGAGGAGACGCGGCCATCGGCATTTAAGGCATCGAGGTCTTCTGCGGAGGCTAGTGCTGCTGCTACCATGACCGTAATGTCAGCAGCGCCAATTAATCTTCCGCAGATATCCACACCAAAACCCACGTCTGACATCTCAATTTCGTCTTCTTCTACGCCTGCTCTTACTGGGCCAACAGCGGCGCCGATCAGACTACCTCCCGTGCAGATTGGCGGAACCGGGGTTTTTGCTAATGCCAGAAGCCAGCCTTCACCGCTTGGATCCGTGGCTAGCGGAACGCCGGGGACCGCCTCTGCTAGCGATATATCCAAGCCTGGCACTAACGATGTGTCTGCTACGTTAGGTGTCGCCGATCGTCCAACAAGCTTGGCAGCAGTTGTTTCCACCACAGAGGAGGATAAAGAAGGCTCTGCAATTAATTCGCTGATGAGTCTGAGTAGTGCTGCTTCTACTATGACGCCACGTCCGCATCTCTCATCTCCCCAGCCAGCAGTGCCGAGCCTTACCCGCAAGTCTAGCACCGAGTCAAACGCTGCTGGCAATATGGCTGTGGGTCCTCAGCCCCAATCAAAGTCATCTTCGGTGCCTAGTGTTTCAGAGATTAATGGCGTAAAGGACCTTGAGATATCCAGCCCAAATGACGTAAGGGGTGCGACTGGGGTGGAGAAAAAGCCGATGGACGAAGCTATCGCTGCCTCCAGCTCTGCATTGGCAACGGCCGAAAGCGCTGAGCAAGACAGCGAAACAAAAGCCGAAGTTGCGTCACCGTCTTCTGGCGCCGTTGCTAGCAATAATGAAGAAGAGGATACAGCACTTGCAGAGACTCTGATATCAGCTGGTGGTGGTGATGTCGTTGCAGCTGTCGTTCCGAGCAAACGACCACTAGCCATGGTATCGGCCGCAGGTGATGCAGATGTCTCTGTATCGGATCCGTCTGGAGAAGTTCAGTCAAGCTTGTCTGATGAAGACAGTGGGAAGGGAAACCCAACCTCCACTGCCAAAGGCGAAGATGGCAATGATTTTGCTGCAGATGACAGCAATGGGAATTCTGGTGATGCTAACGGCGACAGAGATGCTGGTTCCAGGAAACGCGGTAGGCAAGAATCTCCCTCCCAGGCGGCCGACAAAAGGCTTTCTGTAGAGCCAGTACCTGGTAGTGAGCTGAAGGACGAAATGGAAGAAGGGGAGGAGCCTGAAGACGGCGAGGTGTTCGAGGACGAGGAGGGCTCGCAAAAGGACAGCAAGGCACGCAAAAGCGAGGATGTTGTCATGGACTCAGGCAAAGTATAGCACGAACAGGCTGTACCATTTGGAAATGGAACAATAATGGACTCTGCCAGAGATGGGATGATGGCACACAGTCCTTTTTCTTAAAGTCTCAACATTGTCGCGTACTTGCGTTTATTATTTTTATTTTACTCTTTCTTTCCTTATAAATGATAAGTTTCTCCACAATTCACACACGCCATTTTATTTACGTTTATTTTATCCTTGCGCACAAGTAAACCCCGCCCCTCGGATAGTAGCGTTCAAGGAACCCGTTGGTTTCAGCCGACTTTCCGTCGAATCGTGTTTCCAAGTCGATCCTTTTCAATGATATAGTCCGGATCGGCTTCATCGAAATCTTCTTCTTCGCTGCTAGTTCCATCATCTTGATCGCTGTGACCGTCTTGGCTGTCCGATATGACAGACTCATCGTCACTAGACAGAGTCTGCTGCAGCACAGAGTCTGCGCCGTCATCATTCTCGTCCTGAATGTCCGTGCCTTCCATCATCTTTTCAAGCTGCATCTGGTCTTTCTTTGTAAAGCCACTTGCTGCAACCTGAACGTCAAGGTCAAACTCTTTGTTGGAATCCAGACCAAACTTGGGATACAGGGCGCTTTCATAGCCAAAGCGACGTTTGAAAAATATACGGATGCAGTCAACATCACGGTTAAAGTAAAACTCGGCATTTGGATGCGAGGTGGAAACCATCTGAGGAAAATCGATAAGTATCGGCGACCCGTCCTCCTTGATCAGGATGTTAAACTCATTAAAGTCGCCGTGAATCAAGCCATGCTTTGCTAGCCTGACAATCATGTCCATCAGATCGGAGTAAAGCTTGCCGGGATTGCCAACCTTGTCGATTTGCCGCAAAGGAAATGCGTCAACCAGCTCCATTACAACACAGTGGCGGTTCTGGTCGATAGGCTTTGGGACAGGGAAGCTGTGTTCATAAAGAACCTTCATAAAAGCGTACTCTTTCATTGCCGACAGACGCGACATGTAGATCCACGACGGTGACTGACTTTGCTTAAAGTAGTCTCTCTTTTGCTTGACGTTGCGAAAGGACAAACGCCCAAGACGGTGCAGCTTCAGAACAACCTCCTCGTCATTTTCCCCGGCAACAACAAAAATGTCCGACTCCTTTCCGACGCCAATCTGGTTGCCCACAGACATAACCGACCCACGCTTGCTCAGGGTTCTAAGCGCAAGATAGTCATATCCTGAATATATAAGCTTATAGCCATAGTTCTTTTGGCTTTTCTCGCTGGCAATAAGCTTTCGCTTGACAAGATCGCCAATGCACTTGCTTGCGCCGCCACCGCGAAGCTGCGCCAGCTGTATTATAAGCGCCTCTGGAACAACATCGTGATTGCGCGAGGCCACTTCGATTGCTGTCAACACCCGAAAGTCCTCATTGCTCATATAGCGTAGTGCCTTTGGATCAAGCTTCATGGTGTTGGATGTGGCTCTGAAATAGTTGGGTATCCGGCCAGAGGACAATGTAATAAATATATAAATAAATAATAAGAAAACTAGATAGGCAAGGTGCAGTTTGCAAATGGCACCGAGGAAAGAGAGAATAAAGGGAAATAATTTTCCCCCTAAAAGTAGTCTTTTTCTCTAAATCTGATATCGATAATAACGAATCAAGGTCTTGTTGAGTTGTCTGTCCCCAGCAACACAAAAAAGATGTTGTTACAAGAGCCCATGTAGATCCACACATTCTGTCTTGGAAACCCAGCAGCTTTGACGTGCAAAAACGCGTGTGCAGAGAGAGGATTTCAATGGACCCGCGACGGGGTTCCCAAGCATTATGCACTACTGCAGAATGCACCTCTGAGTATGAAAAAGGGTTGGCATAGGCAAGGCTCAGGGAAAGCGTGTGCAGAAGTGCTCTTTCGAGCTTTTTAATGGTTGGGGAAATGCGTGCTCGCTTAAAGAAAACGCACCTTTCGATATGCGAGGAGGCCATGTCCGCAATAAAACCCGTGCATATGAAAAAGATGCACGATCAACAATAATAAAGGGATTATTAGGACATCTTAAAGAAACCATTTCTGTTACGAAGGGAACAGCGTTGGAGGGCAAATCATCGTAGACACAGCCTTCTCAAGAATTCTCTGGTTCCACTAGTTGCTTTCATCTGGAATCCAGCGGTTAGTTCTCCATCCGCAACCCCGTTGGTTGGTGCTTTTGGAACAGCAGAAGCAGCAGCAGCAGCAGCGAGGCCCATTGTTGGTTGGGATAAAAGCAACCCAACCTGCTTCAGCGAATGTCATCTGCGCTATCCACCCCTTCTTTCTTTCTTGTTCCGCAGATGCTAGCTTGACAGTTAGTTGGTTATTTCTTTTTTTTTTTCTTTTTCTGTAAATTTACTAATTCATTATGAGTGGAACACCCGCACAAAGCAGCAGCAACAGCGGCGCTGACGGGCCCTCAAGTGCCCAAAAGAAGACCAGCACCGGTCGTGTCAAGAGACAAAAGGTCTCAAAAGGTAGGTGGACCAGTGTTGGCGGGACCGCAGGTTCTAGGCACAATAGCTAGTATATCCATGACCTTGCTTGCTTACTAATACGACTGGCTGTATTTGGCAAACGTTCTCGGTAACTATCGCTTATGTTTGGTACCAGCAACCCTGTAGCATGTGTGTTCTGCCAGAGGTCGCATATGTCTTGCGACGACCAGCGGCCGTGCCACCGATGCATAAAACGCAACATATCGCATCTGTGCAGAGATAAGGATCCAGTTAATGACTCTGCGAATGGCCAAACCCCAACAAAAGCCTCTGCAGATGGTGCGTCTGGAGCTCGGAAGGTTAAGAAAGATCGTAGCATTATTCCGATCGTGCCAGCGATAAAGGCTGCGGCAGATATCGTGAATCCAGCTGTGGATGGACAGGTGGGAGTCGCTTCTTCTCATGCTGCTGCTGCTGCTGCTGTAACCACAGTGTCGGAGGCGGCTGTTTCACTAGCAAATATTCAGGCAATGACGGTGGTTGACTCGAACGTGCTGCCCATTATTGCTTCTGCACACTCGACTGTTCTGCCGATGGGCTCAGTCTCTACATCAACCTCACAGGGCTTTGTTCCAGACACTACAATACCAGTGCATGGCCTGTCAGCCCGACCTCAGGGCAACAATGCGGCTGCGGACATTGAGTCAGGTACCAACGCAAACTTGTACAGCGGAGTGCGTTTCGAAAACAACTCGTTGCTTGCCTTTGGCAACGATGCAGCTAGTAATGAGTTTTCTGCCTTGAACGAGTTCCTTGAAAGCCTGCAGCGCGGTATACGCAATGCAGAAAAAATCGAATCAGACACGCACTTAAGCAATCCGCCTAGTGGATCGCCATCAGAACCGCCGAGCATCCGTGGTGTTGGCTCGCCGCTGGTCGACCCATTCAATCAAGGCAACCCCGCTGGAGGCAACTCTGGTGGCGGTAGAATGCAGTCTGGACAGGCATTCCAGCCCCAGTATGCCAATATTCCAAGCAATGCTAATGGTAATCTCAACAGCACCAGCAACATCAACAGCAGAATCCAGGCAACTGTCCCAATATCTTCTGGCGCCGGGCAAAACCAGCAGGACCACATGCAACAAGAACGGACACACAGCCTACCAACAATCTCGCAGCTCATGACAAACAGCAACGGTGAGGGGGTCACGCAAACCGAGCGCTTCCTTCTGACAGCAGCAGATCCAAGTGACGGTACGTCTGAAGACAAGCTACGCCAGATCATCAATGCTAAATACGAGGCCGGCATCCTCAAGCCATACAACTACGTCAGTGGGTATACTCGTATGCAGAGATTCATGGAAACCAACATAAGCAAGCAAAATATCATTCGCATTTTGGATGTTCTCAATACGTTCCGCCCAACGTTCCGCTCAATTGCACAGTCGCTCACGGACATTGACTTGCTTTTGGTTGAGGAAGGCTTTGAGCGGCTGTTGCTAGACTATGACAACGTGTTCAACTCGTTTGGCGTTCCCGCGTGCCTCTGGCGTCGGACAGGAGAAATTTACAAAGCCAACAGAGAGTTTGCTGACCTGGTAGGCGTGCCCCTGTCATACTTTCATGACGGCAATGTGTGCATCTATGAGCTGCTAACCGAGGGATCAACCGTCAACTACTGGGAGAAATACGGCGAGATTGCTTTTGACGCAACGCAAAAGGCAGTTCTCACCTCGTGCGTGCTCCAAACGGCGGCATCGGTGCGAACACTAGTGCATAGCGGCGCGAGTAAGCGCTTAGGGAACTCGCGGCCCATGTCAAGCTCCAGCATTGCTCTCAAGATAGGCGGGATGGCCGATCAGCCGTCGCCGTCCCAGCCTGGACGACCTGTACGGTGCTGCTTCTCGTTTACTCTGCGAAGAGACAAATACAAGATTCCGCTTGCCATCATTGGTAATTTTATGCCTATTCAGCACTAGTGGCTTTATCAGAACATTATTTAGACTGAATAAACGGAAGCTTTTCCACAGCAGAGTTTTGTCTGAGCTTTTCTTTCCCCTTTTTCTACCACCAGAAAAGCCGTCGCTTATTTTTCCAACAACAATGTCTAAATTTGTCTCTGTTCTTGCATTCAGTCTTATTGCTAGTGGGATCTCCGAGGCAATCTCCTATGCCCTTGTCTACCGCACAGACCAATTCCAGCATCTGAAGCAAAAGATAGTCCAGAATGAGCTAAAGCTGGAAGAGGAAAAGCAGGTTGTTGGTGGCAGTGGCAGCGGCAAACACAGACAACGGCGCATCGAAAGCCTGGAGGCCATGCTATCTGCGGCACGTAGCAAGGCCGGCGGGCTTCAGCTTCGAAGCACGATAATGGTTGGTGTCATGCAGCTTCTCTTCATTTACGTTGTTAATTTGTTTTTCAGAGGGCAAATCGTGGCGACGCTGCCCTTTGAGCCGTTGTCCATGTTCCGCAGCCTTACCCATCGCGGCTTGCCCGAGGACAGCCCGAGCAATGCGTGTTCGGCGACGTTTGTCTTTGTGCTTGGCGGCCTGGTATTCAAGTCGATGCTTGATCGGTGCCTACAGCTTGGACTTCCAAAGGGGTCATCGCTTCCAAAATGGGTTACCAACCCCGAGGATGTTATTGCTGGCAAGTGACCCTGTGTGCTTCCTCTACTACCTCTCACACGCGTTGTTGGCGGCTTTTCAAATATAAAAAATAAAGTGAATGAAACAATCCTACAAATAGCATAGCTATGCGCCAGGTAACTGGAGGCGTGGATGCCCGACACGAAGCACATTGGTTTCGTTGCTGCTCAAAGTAAATCTCTCTTGCGGGATGTTCTCTGGTAGGTCCGAAGAACCCATTCCTTGTCGGCGTCTGGCATGTCTGCAGTTCCCAGACGGATCTCGTATGGCCGCATCTCAAAACGAGGACCGACCTCTGCAAGTTGGACCTCCTTGTGTGCGCTCTTTGCATATACATGGTGGCGGAACGAGATAAAATCGCTGCTGTTGGCAAATGTCATGATCCGCTTGGAGTCAAGCTTTGGAACAGGAAAGAGATACTTGAGCACACTCTTTACACGGTTGCCAAGATTGGAGTTGAAGTTTTCAAAGATAAGATGTGGATATGCCTCGGAAATGTTCCCCTGGTTCTCGATATCGTGACGCAAAACAACATTATATAGAGTAAAGTGAACCGTGGGACCATAGGGAAAGTGGCTTACAATAAGACCGTCGGGCTGTCCGCGAGTCTCATGGATAATAACCAGATCTGTGACCTCGTTCTTCTTACACGTCTCGACAATCTCTCCAATAACATAGTTGCCTCGGTTGATGCGCTGGGAGTTTGGAATGACCAGACGCATTTCCTTGGCAAACTGCTGCAGCCGTGAGCTGGGGTCTCTGGATGTTGTCACAACGACCTTTGGATCGTATATCCCTGCGCGCGCATACTCATCGTCTTGGGTCGAGGCAATGCTTTCCTGTGCCTCGTCAAACTTTAGCGACTTGTTGAGCTCCTCAGCCTCGTTTTGCAGCTCAGTTGGGATCGGCTTTCCATCGCGCAGAGCCTCCTTCAGCTTTTGCTTCTTTTCAAATGTCTGGCGCTCTTGAACCTCTAGAGACTTTTTGTACAGGTATTCGCGTCTTAGTCGTGTTTGTCTGCGGAGCATTCTTAAACCAGTTTTCTGTGTTTTCAGTAGGTGGAGGCAGTCGGGTCCTGCGGGTGTTGTGAACTAAGAAAGGAATTGCAAACTATAGAAGCAGAAGGTGCTAGAGGAGCAAGAAAGACCAAAAAGCCTTTTTCATAAAGTGAACAAACACAATACCTTTTTTTTTTTCTTCAGAAACTCGATCAACAGGATTAAGATCAGAATAGATTAGCTAGATAATGGGGGGAACGACAGCTGCTTGATTTTTGCTGGATCAAATGTGATTAGCAGAAAAGTAGATCTGGTCCACATTGGCCTGTGTCTGCTGCGGCAACAAAGCCCCTCCAGCTTTGGCCATAAAGGCCTTTGTTGGGTTGACCAGAAAAAAGATTCTCTTGTTTCTTTACTTTCTCTACTACGGCCGGAGCCATTATTTCATTTACGCTACACTTTTGAGAAAAAAAAGCTATTAATTAAGCAGAGCGACAAACGGCCAGAAATGTCGCAAAAAGTGTCCACTCGTGGTTCAGGCGCAAAGAAAGGCCCACAAAAGTATCAAAACGAATTTGCATACCAGCACAACAAGGGCTCCAAGACAACAAAGAAAATCCTCAGCACACCCATAGACGGGCTGTGCAAACGGTGCACAGACCAGGTGGCGTGGAGGAAGCAGTACCGAAAGTACAAACCACTCTCAGCGCCAAAGAAATGTGTTTCCTGCGACCAAAAGAATGTCAAAAAAGCATACCACGTTCTGTGCGACGGCTGTGCAGGCGCCAAGGGCGTATGTGCAAAGTGCATGGAGTCATCCGAGGTTGTGGACACCAGCGACCAAAAGACTAGCGAGGAGATCCTCAAAGAGGAGCAGGACCTGGAAAACAAGCTTGCAGGCATGCAAGAGCGCCAGCGAAGGACCTATCTTCGAAAGCTCGAACGAGGTGAAATCGAGGTAGCCGACATACCCGCTGCTGGCTCTAATAGCCAGAGCCTCGACTTTAGTGACAGCGAGTTTGAATCTGGTGACGAGAGCTCCTCTAACGACAAGGAATAGAGCATTAGACTGATGACGACGGCTAGGATGGAAAAAAGCTGTTTATGTGTTTTTCGATTCTCCACTTTTGTCGAGACTCTTGTGCTTAGTGGACGGTTTGCTGGGGAAGGAATTTTGCCTGGGTTTATTTATCTTTCTTTCTCTTTCGTCTTTGGTGTTGTAGTTTTTTTCCACTTCTTTATTGTGTAATGTCTAGCGGTCGTTGCTGTCTTTTGTTCTTGCCTTTTCTTGTAAACACGTACGCACGCACATACATACACATACACATACACATACACATTATTCGTATTGTTTCTTGTTTCTGACAGAACAGACGCGTGTTTGCGCCAGCTTTTATATTCTCCACAAACAGATGGGACTAACAATAACCGCAACATTTGAGGAGCAGGGCATTTACTTTGCTGGAGAAACGCTTGAGTGCCATGTAAGATTCGCCAATGTCGACTCTGCCCAACGGCCTTTTGGAAATTCCCGCACTCTATCAGCCAGCCAGCATCGGCAGCAGGCCATGCACATTGGCCTTCGACACAATGCGAGCGCAAATGGTCACAGCCTTTCACCGCGAAAACCCGCAGGTAGAGTACCCTTTCAAAGAGTCGTCAGTGGAATTTCAAACGGCGCGCAGCGTACCTTTGGAGAGACAGCGCACTTTCCAGGCCTCGACGGCAACTCGGAGTGCTCTGCAAGCTCCTCTACTTTCCGTAGACCAACAGACACCCGAAGATATAGTACTGTTGCACCCACAAGGGATTATAATGGAGCTGGAAGCACTAGTAACAGCAACCATGAAAAAGTGCTGACTACCGTAAGGAGATCGAGCAGGATTGGTGAGATTGACAGCCCAAATGGCACAAATGGCACAAATGGCACACAGAACCAAGTAGGCAAAGTTGGGCTTGCCATATTTCCCACTTTGGGCGAGGCCCCGCCGGTGCCATCCGATCTGCCACCTCAGTCCGACACACATAGAATATACCGCGGATCAATTGGAGCATACAGCAGACGTATGCCACAGGAGAGGCAATCGTCGGCATCATATCAGATGCTGCCAGCCTCTATCAAAGGTCGGGCATCTACAACTGCGAGTCCAATGGCGGATGGAGCCAACTATCAGCCACGGCAAAGTATATCTTCGGTGTTGAGCACCCCATCGATGAGCTTTGCCTCATGGTTTCCATTTTCAGGCCAGAGCCAACAGCAGCAGCAGCAGCAGCAGCATCAATCATCATATCCCAGCCCTGTGGCTGCGCCCGCAAGCGAAGGCGGAAGCAGTGGGCTTCTTAGTAGTCTGTGGAGGAACCTTTCAGGCGGATCGAACCTTCCTCCACGCCCTGCAACAAGAGCTGGGTCTGTTGTGGAGGAAAGCACCGACGTGGAGAGCCTTGCTATTGGGTTTGCCGAGATATCAGGGAGCCTTGCGCTTGCTTCTTCTTACATAAAGCCCGATCAAATGGAGCTGCTGCTTGCACACAAGGGCACAGACTACCGCACTAACAGGGTAATTGGAAGCCCGCCAATTGGCGGAGGGCTTGGCGGACGTACACCGACTGGATCGAGCAACACCGCATCTGGTCGCTCCCAGAAAACGCTTCCGTTGGTGATGTCGTTGCCAACGGTGCTATTTAGTGAGCTTGCTCTTGGGCCAGGCGAGTCCCAGACGTTCTCGATTAGGGTGCAACTGCCGAAATCGCTTCCGCCTTCGTTTCGGGGAAAGACAGCCAGAATATCTTACGACCTTGTGGTTGTTGCGAAGAAGAGCATGCTGGAATCCACTGCATATGTGGTGCGCATTCCATTTCGAGTGCTGGCATATGTCGGTGCATCTGGCTTCACAAGTGCGTTTCCCTTGGCCCGTCCGCTCCAGATGGCACCAGACCACATTAAGCTTGCATACCAAGATGAGATTGCTGTGTGCACTCCAAGAAATGCATCCCCGTCCTTTAGCAGTGACAAAGACGAGATCTTACAATTGGGTTCCGCCAGCAAATCCGATTCGCTTGGGATAGAGTTTCTCTCGCCTTTAGCCGACCTTGGCGTTTCTAAAGAGAAAGAGGACATTGGCGATGCTTTTGAACAGCTCAAACAGTCGCCATTTTTGCAGTCGCTAATTGAGTCCATTGATTCTGAAACAACGGCAGATCCACAGGTAGTGCCTTCAATGGAACTCTTCAGTCCAAGCGATGATCATCAAGACGGAGCCTCTTCGCATACAAGTGCTGATAGCCGTGGTAGCGATTCAAAGCACAATATCCAGACTGCTTGCCGGAAAAGAGCGCCCGTGTCCTTTTCTCTATCTAAGGATGGACACAGTGTTGCTTCGATATGGTTACCTAAGCGCTCCTACCAGCTTGGGGACATGGTTTCTGGAAAGCTTGACATCAATCATGCACATTTTAGCGTTTACCAGGTGAGCATTTGGCTTGAAAGCATAGAGACAATTAGCACCGGGTTTTCAAACTATACCCCGGGAAGGACTGAGGAGCTGACACGAAGGATCTATTCCGAGCACCACGAGTTCTGTCGCAGCACACAAACCCTGGGATTCTCTTTGATGGCACCGCAGGCAGCAGCAACAGCAGTGGCAGCCAGCTTTAGCTCCAGCATTTTCTCCAATATTTGGCAGCTTCGAATCGAGCTTATTATTGGTACCACTGGCTCATCGCAAACCAGCGATTACGCTCTGAGCGCTGCAACTCTATTTCCGCCAGCGAAAGGCCACCACGCAAGTAGCAGTTCTCATGGCTCTACATTACAAAGCCCAGTTCAAGGAGCGCCATCAGTGCTGTCGGATGATGGTCAGATGCTCTCACCAAAACAACACCGTATGTTTGCAGCCGACACTCTTTTACCGACTGCCGGTCATCAATCGCCAATTATCCAAAACAACAGCTATCGTACTCGTTCTTCCACAATAGTTGGTAGCGGAAGCGATGGAGTTCCCGGAACAGCCTACCACTACCAGCAGCAACAGCTACGTCAAACATTACATCCCGTTGGCTTAAAGGAGAAACAGTCTCCAGCAAGAGCCTCGACCGATGCACACCAGTATGCCACTACTGTGCGTCAGAGATTCGATGCTGTTTCTAGAATACCAACACAAACGCTTTCTTGTACAGTAGCCATCCAAATGCACCCATCGCCATCAAAGATACCGCCCGTAGCCCACAAGGACACATACTCCGTTGACATGACCATGCAGAAACGATGACACGACTAATGATGATACTAATAGCCGATAGCTTTTATTTTATAAAACAGAGCTACTGTGCTGAGATGTCTGGTTCAAGCCATATCCACAATTCCACAGGAGCATTTTCGTTAAAACAACCATTTTTACGCGTTGCCGATACCAAACAATAAAACACAAAAAACCCGCCGCCCCAGATGTACCCATGAGCCAAAAGTTGACGTTACTCTGCTAGCTCGCCTTCCTCTGACACTTCGCCTTCCTCCAAATCAAGATCCATGTCCCGCACCTCGTCGTCGTCGCCGCCGTCGCCGTCATCATCATTGATGGCGCCAGAGTGGTCGTTGAAGGCAACTTCCGATGCAGCGCCCTCTCTATAACGTGTGAGTCCAGAGCCATGGTTGGCCAGTGAGCTGTGTGAGCGTGTATTATCGCCAAAGCTAGACGTGCGCTGGTGGTGGGTGCCTGTGCGATACTGTGGCCCAGCACCTGGCATGCGAGAGTGGTGGTGATGCGACGACGAAATGTGGGATGGCGACGATGGAAAGTAGAGCGGAGTGCTTGGGCGTGACGGGCGCACGCTGCCCGTCCCTGAAACATAGTGAATGGGCGTGACCGGCAACGCAGGGAGCCCGATAAGAGAGCGGATTCCGTTAACACGCTCAACCTCAAGCTGCTCCAATTCTCTGGGAGAGCTAGAGCCAAGCAGCTGACGCTCAAATTGCGCCATTGTTGCTTTCTGTGCTGCCAGATCGATCGCAGAGTCGTCGATATCCTGTAGCTTCAACTTGAGCTGCTCCCGATACTGGTTTGCCATTCTCTTCTCCCTGGCTAGTCGCTCTTGCCTACTTTTAATTTCCTCGCTGCTTGCAGGGCCAGAGGCTCCAGGAGTAGCTGGTTGCTGCGCATCCCGACCATTACGACCAAGAACCTGCCTTTCCATATCCTTTAGCTCCTGTAGATGCGACAAGATGTCGGTTGTAGGCTGCAGTGTGCTGTTCTGCCTGCTGCTGCTGTTGGAATCATCGCGCTGCCCAGTCGAGGAGGTGCGATTACCCACGGCTTGAGAGCCTGCCGCAGTGGGATTTCCAGCTGCTCCGCGTATGGCGTTGGATGATCCACCGCAAAGCACACGCTGCTTAAGGATGCGCATCATTGTACGTTTTAGAGCTACATTTGTTTATCAAAAAGAGCCGCGGAGATAGTCAGTGAAAAGCATAGGGTTAGTGCAGTGCTATAATTAGAGAAACAAGCAAACACATCGCCATTAGCAATGTGTGCAGGGTATGTCTCAGGCAAACTCTGTCCATCCCATGTACTGGATAAAAGAGCACTCCTACCTCTTCTCTCGCTTCCAATCCCCATCTCTCCTGCATCGGTATCGGTGTCGATATGGATCTAAATCACTATCCAAACAGGCACTCTCCCCTATCTAGATCTCCTTCTCCCTTACAGCCATTACCAGATATTATGTATTTGGCTTAAAGAAGACTCAGCAAACATCCTATGGATAGGCGGGCAATATTGCCAGTAGGAAGGAGTTTGGGCTGTAAACCGATCAATCTCTGGGGCACTGTCTCTCTCTCTCTCTCTCTCTTTTTCAATATAGTTCTAAATACAAATATAGACCATGCGATGCAAGCAGACAAACAGATGGATATCAGCCCAGGCAACAAAGCAGGCAGACGCATCTATGACTTTTTAGAAAAGAAGAAAACCGGCTTGTAAAAAGTCCCTTACTAGTATAAAGTTATTTTTATTTGGAACACTGCATGTGGGCTTTACGCATAGACAGAAGCAGTAAAGGCATAATACCCACATAGTAGAATCCAAAAAGACTTAAAACTGGAGAAGGCAAAAAAAGAAAAAAAGAAAGCGATATAGTACATCCGCGCTAGGATAGAGATAAATGAACAGATACGGTGTTAAAACTCGCTCAAAACAGACATGGCTTTCCCATGGCAACAAATAAGCAGAAGCGGGCTTCAAGAGACAAGAAACTCAGGGTGCTGAAAGCATTAAGACATTTGGTTATGAGGATCAGTTTGGCATTTTGTTCAATCACCTTCGTCTGCAACTCCGTCTGTGCTCTTCTACAAATAGGCAGACCCTGCAAAAATAAATGAAACCCCCTTTTCTCTCCAAAAAGCAACTAATGTAATGTCGCCACACATAATATGTACCACCCCTTATTCGTAGGCGCACAGGGAGAAAACATGGTCAAGAGCAAATGCCAACACATTCTGCAAGCACGACGTACAAACCAACAATCGGAATAATGCCAGCGTATACCATGTCTCATCAAAGCCATATCAGATGCACAAGTTGCTGGTTTGAAAAGGAGGAGAGAAGAATATAGAGACAAAAGAGACTGCCAGGAACAGAAGCAAAAACAGGGCAAACACCCACCTCCAATCACAGTGAGCGGTAAAGGTGAAGAGACTAGTTGCGGAGAGACCAGACATGGAGGAAGCGAGAGAACAAAAGAGAAGAGCCAAAGCATCACACATAAACACAACGTCTTAGTCAGAATTGTCACCTGAATCTTCAGAATCCGAGGACCCGCTTTCCCCGCTGGAGCTCGAGTCTGCGTCAGCTCCTTTGCTGCGACCCGCTTTTCCTACATCAAAATATCAATGCAAACAAACAACAATTAAGCATTAGTTTACGCTTTGACACAGCAGTGGCATAATGGCTGGCTTTTCCTTCTCTAATATGATGTAGCGAAAGATGGATGTGTACCTCGGCTGTGTGGCTTTGATGAATCAAGTCGCCGGAGCTTTTCGTCAAGCTGACTCATCCGCTGTTGATCGGCTGGATTGGAAGCTAGAAATACAGAAGACTGATCGGGATCAAGGGCCCCTGCTCTTTGCGCCTTTCTAGCAGCATTCTGGGCGTTGTTGCGTTGAATGGCCTCGCTTGCAGCCTCCTCGCGATCGAGAACGGCATACTCGTAAAGCTTGCGCAGCGTAAAGTAGTCCAGCGCATCAATGTCAAGCTCGATCTCCTCCTCATCCTCGTTAAGATCCGGATAGGCAGATTTAATAATCATAAGAGCAACGCGGGAGCGATTGAGATCGAGATCGCCGATGCGAACGCTGAGAGCACGCTTCTGCTCAAGAGTAAGTTCGAGAGACTCGATGCTTCCACGACGGCGGCGACCACGGCCACGCCCAGCGCCAAAGCCGCCGGCATCGGTGTCATCTCGCGGTGTCGATGCAGAAGCAGCAGCAGCAGCAGCAGCCCCGCCACGGGAGCCGCGCCCACGGCCGCGCCCACGCCCACGACCCCGACCGCTGGGCTGTGCAAGCGGTGGAATCTGTGCTGGCGAAACAGGCGCATAGGCTGGCGAAGCAACAGATCCACCCATGGAATGATAGTGCGGCGACCCTACCGATGCAGCCAAAGGCGGCGGAGAATACGTGCCAGAGTGAACTGAGCCCATGCTTGGGCGACGAACAGAGCTGCGTCTGCGGCCTGTGCTCTCCACACGCCGAAGTTCTTCGAGCTGGCGCGCCATGCTCTGCACCTTCATCTCAAGGTCGCGAATCTCGTCGGCGTGCGAAGCCTGGCTGTGGGTATCCACGTCAATATCATCATCTGCGCCATAGCCTTGCTTGTCAAACTCGGTCTCTGCACCCACAGGCGGAGAGTGGGCAATTGCTGCGCCGCCAGACATGGGCATGGGTGACTGGCTTGAGCGCGGGATTGGGATCTCTGACCATTTCGAGTCAAACTGCGCTTCAAGCGCACGCCCTGCCTCATGTACCGGATGTCCCGGCGGATTGTAGGCATAGCAGTTGCGAAACATTAAACGGACATCTGCCTCGAACTCTAGAGGGTTGGAGTAAACCTCGTTTTCGAGCTTGAACTTTATGGTAGACAAGTCCATCGGCTCTTTGATTACATTAAAGTAGTCGGGACAGTTCATTGCCACAGGATCGACTGGCTCAAGAAAGGGGTACGCAATGTTGAAGTTTGACTTTTTCATAAACTCCTTCACAATGTTGAGGCAGAACTTCATCTGCGGATCTGATGTTCTGGACTTTTTCCGCTGCATTCCGGGAAGATCGCGGCTTGGCGGTGGATGTGCGTCGCGCTTTGGGCGCGTTGCCGATGTTGGCGTCCGGTCTCTGATTTCGGACGATCGCCGGTTGTACTCTGCCAGCGCAGTGTCGATTCCAGTGGGTATTTTCTTTAGCTGGCTTTCAAACACCGTTTCAAGGTTCGCAGCCATTATGCCAACCACAGACTCGCGCCCGTTGTATAAGTAGCAGTTATTGAACATCAGCCGAAGATCGTTAATAAAGCCCTGCGTATCCATATATTGCTTGGCCTTTAGCTTGTCTTCGATTGTGCTAAGATCGGTTGGATTTTTGACAATCGTGGGGTAGTCTGGAATGTTGAGGGCCACAATGTCAACGGGCTTAAGGAATGGGCCAGCATCGCGATGCTTTTTAAGCGATCGGATCATGGCCATACAGTACTTGTGTTGTTCCTTTGTCATTATGCACAGTGGCTGCAGCGATGCGTCAGGCGACATGTTAGAAACATGTTCTGCCTCTGTCTGAACTACCAGAGCCCCGGCCTGATTCGCGGCACCGCCGTCTGATTTTATAGAAAGTTGAGCATTCTGTTCTTCACTCTCTGCCTGTGGCGACAGCTTGCGAACTCGTTTTGGCAACGGCTCGTCGTTGTGATCATCGGATGAATCCACATGAGATACATGGTTTCCGTTGGTTTTGGGTTCTGTGGACTGCTCGAGCACCGTGCCATTTCTTGCACTGGGCGGCGACTGCACAAGCTGATCAGAGCTATTTTCAGGCAACACATCCATAGGTTCCGCATATGCTTCCTTTTCAGGCTGTGTAGGCACGATATCCTGCGGTGTGCTGTCGGCCATATCTGGGTTGCTGCTAATAGTAGCCTCGGCTATTCCAAGCGCAACAGCTGTCACTTTTTCGGGTGTCGGGATATTGACACCCACAAACGATGGTTCTGTGCCCTCGCCATCGATCGCCATTATACTATGCGTGTATAACTGATGAATGATAACAGTACTAGCGGTAAGTATGACCCAAGGCAATTACACCTCCTCTATACGGAAGACAACACGCGCAGACTATGCATTATTATAAAGAAGAACAGAAAATAACTGATATTTAGCATAGTCGTATATTATAAACAAAGAACAGGTTATTAAAACGGCATCTACAGACAGAAACATTAGCAAGCAAAGGCCTGTAATAAAGAAAATTGCATGTGCACATGTTGTATATAAAATAGATTGAAGAAACAAGAGTGGAGAGGCCCCAAACATGGCGCTTAAAAATACATGGCTCGATAAAATATGCGGCAATAACAATTGGCGGTCCCAGCACACGCTATAGACGTTTACCATGCATAGCAGACCATAAAAGTTGCCATACAGGCTAAACAACCAAGTCCCGCTGAATGTGTTCACTAATTAGGCTTTACCATAAACAACTTACCGTTGAAATAAAAACCAATTAACGCAATGGTAACAGCAGCTGTAATGATATAGCGCACAAGCTCGTTGACCTCGATTTGCTTGTCCGTCTATTCGAATGCTATGCGCAATAGAAAAGGAGGCTGCCACGTCTGAAAATGCCCGATCGGAGGATGCAATCGGAATGCAGTCGACAGACGAAAGTGATAAACTTTTGCAATAAGAAAATAGGGGGTTGTGGTTAATAGCCCCAGAAAAATCACTCGATTGCTATTAATGCCACAAAACAGTTAATGAAGAGATAAGCAGAACAGAGGCAAAAGAAAACAGGCTACAAAGAACAGGCGGAAAATAAGAAAAAAGACGGACACAGCTTCTCCTTTGCCTCTATTTCTGGGCAAAACGAGTGGCTCCACTTATCACAAATGAAGGCCAAATGCACCCCTCAAGAGAAA